>JBBUKS010000029.1:11213163-11237749 GCA_038050645.1 Hedychium gardnerianum
GGCGCAAAAACCTGCGTCGCGTTTCGACCAAACCCAACGGGAAACGAATGAATGGCTTCCATGCGCATGAAGAGATAAGGCGAACCGCGAACGGATATCGCTGCCTTCCTAATCCTATCCCCATGACGACTGCTGGGCTGCTTCTCCCGCTCGCTTTCACCTCCTTTCCCCGTCACCCGACTCCTACCCTCCGGCGGCCCGTCATCTGCAAGGCCAAGGACGCCGACAGCAGCAGCGGCGGAGGCATCGAGATCGCGGCGGGGGTTGGGGGCCTTCTTTCCTGCCCGGTGATTGGAATATCCCTCTACGCGCTTAAGACGACGGGGTGCGGGCTTCCGCCGGGACCCGGCGGCTCGTTTGGTGCGGCGGAGGGGGTGAGCTACCTGGTGGTGGCCGGAATCGTCGGGTGGTCGCTCTACACCAAGGCGAAGACCGGATCGGGGCTGCCGGCGGGGCCCTACGGCCTGCTCGGGGCGGCGGAAGGGCTCTCTTACCTCGCCCTGCTCGCCGTCTTGGTCGTCTTTGGCTTGCAGTTCTTGGAGCGGGGGTACATTCCCGGGCCTCTTCCTGGCGAACAATGCTTCGCCTGAACTGAAACCGTTCTCCCTTATCTCTTTTCCAAACTTCGGTCGATGGATGCTTCGATTTGTTTATATTTGATCGTCCTTCTGTAAACCATGGATCGTCTTGTACTGGATTGCTTATAATGTTTTAAAAAGGCTATTTGTTTAATTTGCACTGGATAGATTATGCATATCAAATTTTGTTGAAATAATGCATAAACGTCGCAACAGATAATGTCAAGGAGAACATAATTATACAGTTTTATATCAGTTTCATTTTTGACTTTCATCATTTTTTTTTTACTTTTGACAATTTAACAAATACCTAAATTTAACAAAACACAGAAAAAACCTACGAGCCTAAAGAATTGGATTCCATAATCCCAATTAAGGATTTGTTGTGTCCTCTGGGACTATTGTCCCTAAAATGGTAAAATTCAAATTCATTATACCATTTAATAACTTATAATTTGCTACTTAATAATTTTCGAAGGACTTTTTAAGCACTTAAAATACTGTTTAATAGATGAAAATAAAAGGATTTATAATCCGTATTATCATTTTGAATCCATTCCATTTGAATTGTCATTTTCTACATTCTGATTATTGAGAAGAGACTCACTTGTTTAGTTGCTATCATCCGTTTCTAAAAATAAATGATAATCATCACAAGATCATTCAACGTGAATGAACCACTTGTTTCCCAACCTCGGTAAATATGTAAGAGTTTAAGATCAATTTAATAAGTTGACTAGAAATGATAAATCTCAATTCTTTTAGTCTGAACACTGGTTGATCAGAACTCTTAATAATGCGTCAATACTTTAAGAGTCCACAGATAAAGCTTCACGAATGAGGTTGTGAGTGAGACCCTTTGCAAGTCCCATGACACTGTCCGTGGCTCCTATCTGCAGCCACAACCGCCAATGCATGAGCACAAGTAAATAATGTGGCCGAAGTTTAACAAATTTGATGAGATTTCAGTGACTTCCATTGTTACTAACCACTGATTCAACAAATGGCAAGATGTATGGGTGTTCCAGCAGGAGGCCACCAGCAACGTTGAATACAACACCCTCATCGATCTGCACCAAGAACAAATAAAATTCCACAAATAAAAAGAAGATGCTACGCGCACAAAAAAAAAAAAAAATCCATTTTTTGGATTCCTAACACAAACAGGTTCGAGGTGTACATAGTGCAGGAAAATACAAAAGGGAAAAAGAAATACCAAGTTCTCGATGATCTCGTCTGGTATGTCATGAAAATAGACCTAGATGTGTTTAAAGAGGCTGTTAGACAGCTGTTTTTTAAACGTTAACAACATTGACATGAAAAAATTGTGCCCTTCTGCCACGCAGATTTCTTCTTTTAAAACACAGCCATGTTAATAAGTTTGCGCGAACCTCAGCCTTATCTAAACCTCCGAATCTCCTGCCAGTCTTTAGATTGGTAACAAGAACTGAACCAACTGTTGATACGTGGCCTCCAGAATAGCCTGTGGAAGAAAAAGAAAGGTATCTTTTTGAAGAAAAGAAAGGTATCTTTTTGAAGAAAAGAAAGATATCTTTTTGATAAATTTTGAACAAGAAAGCTGAGTGGAAGTCATGTAGATTTAACCTTTGAGGAACTGCCGAGCTTCTTCCTTGTTGCTAGGCTTTTCTCTAATTATCCCTTTATGGACCACCACCTCCAAATCAATACCAACATAGCACTCAAAACAATTCAATTTATTATGCATGAAGCTCAATGGGTGAAACATTGTTACCATTTAAGCGAAAAGATAGCTGAACTACATGCAACAATAGATCTTGTGTTTGTTAATCTAGGTCTATGGAGCAATGAATATCAAACAAGATAACTCTTTGGTCTAACATTCTTATGGTGAGTGTTAGGTGAAAACATAACAATATTCAGTCACTACTCACTACTAAAAAAAATGCATTTATAATTATCAAAATTTAATAATATATCGTTAAAAGTTTTTGGTGTTACAAATTTTATAACTAGATTCATCGGCCTAACTCCCATAGTTAAAAGTAGTAATCATAGCATTAAATTGATCCGTCATAAAATGTTCCAATATTGACAATTGTTTCACAATTAATTGACAATACATTTTATAATATTGCCACAAAGTGATATAATAATGATAAAATTTTGTGATAATTTTTTTTATCATATATAATTATTATCCGTAACTTTGTACCATAAATTCTTTTAGTGACAACTATTTTGCATTAGTTGTGAATAAAGCATAAGCATTAGTTATATGGTTTCTATAGGCCATAACAATTATGATGTCCCAATACAGCATTTCATCTTAAAGGACATGGTTTCGAGCGTTGCACCAAGCTGCCGAGTAATAAATATCTTTTTCATGTCCTATAAATAAAACATGTACTATATCAAGGACATGACAGTATGACACAAGATCCAAGTTAGTGCAAGCACACTGGCATGACTTTCTTTCTTGCGGATGTAGTAGACAAGATCTTGGATGTACGATTAGGTAGCCATAGTTCATCAAGAAAAAGAAATAACTAGCACAATAACAACAATAATCAAGCTTTTATCCCACTAAGTGGGCTCGACTATATGAATCCTCTTACGCCAAACCTCTACTATAAAAAAAAATGAAAAGAAATAACTAGCACAAAATAGAAAAGACTTGATAAAAGGCAAGCATAAGGCAAGCTTATCAAAACATCATCATAGACATAGACAAGGGTTTTTGAGTAATCTAATGTTAGCGAAACCAATACACACACACACAAAATATCAAAATTTAAAAAACAAAACACAATGGAAAACGCATCAAATCTCTAACTGGGCTGTAACAATTTGTGCAATAGTAAGCCAAATGGACTGAGTTCAGGACAAATTCTAGTTGAAGCAGTCACAACCATTGGTCCAGTCCAATTCTAAAAAAACTAACTAAGATGAATTATAGCACAGTTCAAAGTAGCAACTCAAATAGAAGATAATTTTATTGGACCACGAGTATATAATAGGATAAACAGAAGCTGAGATGAACATATTTAGTAGCAGGGTTACTTTTCCCCCCTTTACAGTGCTAAGCTATAATTATAGCATGCCAGCATGAAAAATAAGAAAACAATGGCCCAACTATTTTAGCATAAAACATATGGAAGAAATCATAAGTATATGAAATGCCACGTAAGCAAAGTTAAGACATACTATATCAGAAGTAATCAAGAGAGTTGGTTCCTCAATCTTCTCTATAAGACCTTCAGCATTCATCCTTGATATGATAGCATCTGCCTGACACAATATCATACATCAGTACAAGTATAAAAAGAAGAAGAAGATGAGACTGTACGGAATAGCCAAAAAATTTCCTAATATGATAGGATGTACAGTTGTTTAATAGAACAAAGTATCAAAGCCATTGACTTAGGGCAGAAATCCAAGTGAATTTCCTCTGATTCATTAGAAGAAGCCTACTACAAAACCATAGAAATTGCGGATTACCAAAGTCTCTATGTTTCAACATACACCTCCCACTAGAACCACACTATCCTAAAGGACATTTCAACTAGAAAAATTTGTTAACTCAATCTGTCCCGGAACTGCCATCCAACAGATAGAGGCCAACTCAAAAACCTAGGGAAAGGTTAAAAAAACCTAACCCTAATTCAAACCCAAACCAAATTTGCAATGTTATGGGCTATCATGGTAGGGATCATGTAGGATAAATACATGCTCAAAGTACACTCCACAGAACTTGTGCACGACTCTAAACATGAAGACACAAACTCCCCAACCATGGGAAGTGATGACAACATTGGAACCACAGACAAACTCCTACAATCTGAAAGAAGTGAGGGAAAAGCAATAGGTTTCATATAGTGCACCTCATCTTGTACACACCCACAACAGATGGCACGTGGAATCATACATCTACAAAGTGTAGAGATAGAACATATAAGATTGTTATAGATAGTTAGAGTTGCATGAGCATAATTTCCACACAAGCCCTTTCTAAAATCCAACTCACAATAATCTACTTTCCTTCTTCTACCTTTCTTTCCTCTTCAACTTGCATTTCCTTCAAAAAATTTACTTTATTTTTGCTACTCGAAGTTAAAAGGGTCTAATGGGCCTAATAGCACTATCATACTAACAAGAAAGGGTGACATCGACTATATCCTTGGGGCATGAGAGAATTAGATTCCACTCACAGAGAGGTTATAATTTTGCATTAGGACTAAGCTTTGGCTTGCCTCCGCTTTATTTTATATTTTTTCCTTAATTTTATTTTGCATAATTAGCATAAACAAAATTTGTATCAGATATCTTCTAGAATTGATATTTAGTTCTAAAATCATAATCAAGCCTTCTATAAGATCTTAGGTTACTTAAAGAAGCGCAAGGAAACACATTGGAACCTAATTTGAAAAATCTTAAGATGGTAAAATGTGTCATCATAACTTAATCCCACATTATGAGTTATAAGCTAGGCTGATTAGCTTATATGAATTAACTACTATTAAATAGCTTTGAAATTTTTGGTCATTGATTGAACTTGACAAATTAATAGGTTAATTTTCTTATCCGTGTGGATTATGACAAATGAGAGCATATATCCTTGGCATGACGGGTTGTTGGAATGAGTTGTTTGTGTATGGAAAATTCACCGTTGGGCATCGCATGTCACCAATTAAGGATACTCTAGGTTATCAAATTGGTCTTTAAGTCTTGACATGAAGGTCAAGCTTTAAATGAGGCAGTTTGTACTACCCTAGTTTAGTCACATATGATGAGTTTTGGGCTAATGATGAGGGATAAGTTTAGATGAGTAAGTTATCAACATAGGCTTAACATTTTGGATGAGTATGTTACTATTAACATAGGTTTAACATTTTGGATGAGTAAGTTACTTGGCAAGTTATTACATCAACCTTTTCTGTATCAGAAGCACATCAAGACTATTATGGAGTTAAATATGTACATAAAAAAAAGGACTAACCATGCTATGGAGGAAAAATAACAATTTTTGAACACACAATGGGTACCACGCAAATAAATCAAACACGTATAAGCACAAGAGCACCTTAATCTTAATGTGCTAGTGAAAGTAAAGTTAAAAATCAATGTCCAAATTACTTTTACTGTACTTTCACCTTGTTTTACATTGTTATGCCATAAAAAATACTTGGACTAAGTTATCAAGAATAAATGCAAGTGAAGCCACTGAATTTCCCATATTTAGGCTACATACCTTAGCTTCAGCAAGAACCATGACCAATTCATCTGGATTTTCCCTACGAATACTCTTCTCGTCAATGTCTGCGGTCTAGAAATAAACCAGGTTAATATCTCTATCCCTTGAAAAGAGTAAGGCAGATCATTGTTAACGAACCATGACATCGAATAGAAACCCCATCTCTTCTAGGATGTGACGACGAGCCACCGACATTGATCCCAATATCAACTGCCACAATAATTCGTCTCAGCCAATAACAAATTAACGAAGTGATAAAAATGGGTCAAAAAGAAAAAAAAAATGGCACCTTTTATCCTATCGCAGTAGAAGAGATTAAAAATCCCACAATAAAAGAGCGAATCACAAGTTTTGATGTGATTAGAACTAGGGTGACACGATAAAATCGTAAATTCATACAGACGAGGAATTCGATTGGAGCATACCTTAAACGGAGGAAGAACAGGAGGATTTGCAGTCATCTTCTTTGTAGATCCCAGTAGCGAGAGAAGGGAAGGGATGAGGAGGGACGCGGTAGGGGAGAGCAGCCAGCCGTGGAGGTTCCAGCGTCAGGCAGTAGGGTCTGCCGGTCGGGATAAAAAGCCATAGAGGTAGTCGGTTTCATTTTTAAAATAAAAAATATATCGGAGTATTATTTTGACGATATTCCCTTTCAGGAAAAAATTAGTTTTAGTTTTAGTTTTTTTTTTAAAGAATGAATTTAAAATTCTAACATTTGTCATCCTTGAGCTTAGAGATGTTGACTGGCCTAGCTTGGCATGGGCCTGATAGGCCCATAAGCTGAGTTGGCACAACAACGTCTAATTCTCAATCCAGCTCGAGCCCATTAAACCCCCAAAAGTATATAACATTTCAAATATACGCAATGATAATAAAATTTTCACTTTTAAAAACCATTTTAAATTAAATTTGATGCAGACCTACGCATCCATACCATTTTGTGGTTCAGGCCGTTCTTTCATTTCGTCTGCTGGACTGAACACAGCCATCCTTATGGCACCTCAACCATTGGTTCTATCTAATCTAATTAAAAAATAATAATTAATTAAATCATCGATTCAATTCCATAAAAAAATTTCAACGATCATCAGAATAAATTGAGAAGTAATAAATAATCAATATTTTTAGATCTATTTTTTATTAAAAAAAAATCTTATAATACACTATAATTAAGATTCGAATTTTAAATTTTTTAATTAAGATCTAATTATTACATTCTTATTTCGGGGCCATGTAATCCCATCTACCTCTTAATTTGAGAGAGAGAGAGAAAACGTGCACGCAGAGAGCAATCACTTTAGAGTAAATTAGATGCGTGCATCTGCTATATGTCATACGCTCATTATACTATTGATCGCGAGCAATTGATATAATCAATAGGAACCTGACCTTAACACTATATATCATGCCTTACTGCCTTTTGTCTTTGTTTGCTTTTTCTTTTCTCATTTCGACAGGAATCGAGTTGACTAATGAAAATTACCATTGCCTTGTCTTCTTATCTTTCCCACTGGATTCATCTTTCTTCGGCATTTGTTAACTAATTAATCGCTTTTCCTACTGTCGACAACCAGATGCAGACTACTCCGTGCACTCCACTGTTGACGAAGGTAAATGTGTTTGATTTCGAGACAACGAGCCTCTCGCACCATGGATATGGTCGTGGATTGGTCCAAGCTTATCCATGGACGACAGAGAGTTTGCACAAACAGCGATGCTCTTGCGTTTCCCCCAGAAATTTAGAGAGTTTCTCTTGCGTTTCCATATCTGCTTCTAGAGATAGAGAAGACGGGTCTCCTCGCTATTTCTTGCGTTTCTCCTTTAATTTTCTAGCTACCTCTCTCGCAAAACATTCCAGCAGGCAAGTATGTATGGACTCATCATCATTCAATGAAAGCGGCACCTGGGTCAACGTACGTAGCCGTCGTGCCTTCAACATGCATTAATTAAGCCTTCTTTTACTGATGGCTGATCCTCTTGCATGCTTTGCTTTATCAGTGGAGGAATGATTCCAGTGTTGACTGTACAGTGACTTGAACCAAACGTGGCAAGTCGTCGTTCCGTTTTGCATTTTCCTCTGACTAATCACTTGGGAGATTTACAAAGCAGAGAAAGATTTCCTGACGTAGATAAAAAGAATTTGAGTGCCTTGCCGAAGATAATTGGGCGATTTGATTGATTGTAATATCTGTTAATAATTATTATTAAATTATCCAATCTAGATTGATTCTAATCTTATTTTTGACATAAACTATATATATTTTAATAAAAAATACTAAAAATAGAATTGAAATCTAGATTGAATGCATGACACAGTAATAGGCACCAGCTAGGCTCATGATCCAAATGTTAAATTTAATTTTAAAAGTACAATCAAAGATTAAAAGACATTAAAATATATCAGTGCGTCCTCTTCATCTGTTTTTCCTATTCAATATTTTGAATTAAATATTTTTATGGTGTTCAACATTAAAAGCACCTTCACACTACCATGTATGTTAATAGTAAATTAAGGTAATATTAAATAAATTCTTAAGGTAGAACATCGAAAACAAATTTGCATGAATAGATTAATTTTTTACCTTTTGATGGAAATCCTTGACTTACCTTTATTATTTAATAAAATCAATGAATTTCTAATACAATTCTAACAATATATATGCAAGTCAATAAGACAAAGCAAGAGCTTTTGGATGATTAACAATCTATTAATCGATGGTTAGTAGTATTACACTAATCATCAACTAAAGTTTGTTAAGTAAATAATATATCATTGAAATTCAATGTCTAACTTTATTTAATCAATCAATTGAAGTGGTAATACAATCCATTGAAGGTGTGAACTATACACATTCATTATTATTGCACTCTATTAAGGTCAATGTCTAAAGGAATCTAAGAATTTAGACAAGGGATAAAAGGCTTTAACTCTTTAAACTCTTGATAATGTATCATCTTCTCTTTCACGCTCATTTATCTCAATTAGGAAGAGGTGAAAATCATTATTTGTGAGAGAAATCAAGATTAGGGTTAAGCTTGTTAAGAGCTTACAGAAAAACTATTAGTTTTATACTCAGCTTATAGCTAGAAGCTTATTCCATTGCCTCTGGTGAAGAGGTGGATTAGTAGATTGTTGCAATGAGTGAAGCATCTTAATTAAGCCAATAGATTACAAGTGAGTTCTCTCTTTGAACCATATTAAAAATCTTGATTAGCATGTTATTTATTTTTTATATTTATTTCTATTGCATTTTGAACACTCTAATCAACACACAAATGCACTTGCTATTAATACTTAATTTGAGTTTTTGGTGTGCAAAAAATAGATAAAAAGTAAGCACTATTTATTTACCTCTTTAGTTGGGTCATTTTGATTCAACAATTAATATCAGAGCGACATAGCCTAAGCTTTAGATTTAAACGGAGTGATTTGTATTACATCTAACACCGATTTGCAATTGGTGTCAAAATAAAGTTTCAAAAGATTAAATTAACATTTAAGGAGATGAAGTACGATGGAATCCAACAAAGGAACCACAAATCACTATAAATTTGCAAGTTAAAGTTTTTTTTTACTTGACATTAGATATTCAATTTATGTTGATTAATCTTAGGGGATTGATTCGATCTCATAAAAAATTTTCACCGATCATAAAATAAACTAGAAAATATTCTTAACAAGCGGTACATGAATCTAATATTCTTAGATCAATCGCCCTTAACACATGATGTAAGTTAAAGTTGTTGAAGTATAAGTGATGATGATGAGATATCATCTTCTTTCAACTCCTTAAAATTGTGAAGGTTCAATCTCTTCCACTAGTAAGCCACCACACCCATTGAAAGAGAAAATTGATTACAATAAATATTAGTTACAATAATCTTTCATATTTTTTTCGACCAGTAAAAAAATCAATTTCCAAAAAAGCTACTAAATCCAAGTACTAAAAAGTGATTGCAGCATCTACTCCAATTTGAGAGCAGCAGGGGAATTAAAGTAAGCATTCAACGCAAAAAGTCGTAACTTTTGACGTCGCTGTCTATGATCTTCCTCGCATTAGTTGTGGTTGTAGTTTTCAGTCGATGAATTAAGCTAAAAAACAAAACAAAACAAAACAAAAAAACAGAGGAATGCGTGGGATTGGGTTCACAAGCAAAATCCTGATTATAAAACAAAAAGGGAAAATAAATGAATAGATGAACCCAGTTCAATCGACACAGAGGATGAGAGGAGCTGTTTCTGAATCACTAGTTTCCGTCTTCACATCTTCATGAATCACGGATAAGACGTGTTGTAGAGCTGTAGGCTTCTTCTCTGCTTCCATGGAATTAGTAAACAGAGAAGTTGTGGTATCAATTACGTCATCAGAAGCAGGAACAGTGATCGGAATGGTTGGAGATGAATTAGAATTAGGGTAATTGGTCAATTCTCTGGCTCTCTCTGCCTCCGTCATCCAATCCGTTCTGGTGAGTGCCAAGGCCATGAGAGACGCGCACGAGGACTGCGCCGCGAGGAGCCCTAGCCACAGGCCCAGCAAACCCATCTTGCCGACGAAGCCAAGGAGCACGGCGACGGGCATCCCCACCAGGTAGAAGGAACTGAGGTTGATGTGAGCGCCAGTGGCGGGCCGCGCGCTCCCCCGAAGCACGCCGCAGCCCACTGTCTGCGGGCAGTTCCCGAGCTCGCAGAGCCCGGTGATGGGCAGCGCGAGCGCGGTGAGCTTCAGTGTCTCCGCGTCGTGGGTGAACAACCGTCCCCACTGGTGCCGCATCGACGCCGTGAACGCGGTCGCCGCGAGGCCGAGGACGACAGCGCAGGCGAGACCCGCTGTGGCAGCAGCGCGGGCCTTGGAGGGGAGGTTGGCGCCGAGCACGTTGCCGACGCGCGTGGAGACGCCGAAGCTGAGCGCTGAGGGGAAGACGTAGACGAGGGAGGTGGTCTGGATTAGGATGCCCATGGAAGCGACGGCGGTGCGGGGGTGCGCGAGGAGGCCGCTGAAGATGATCATGAACTCGTACCACCACCACTCGAGGCAGACGGACACGCACGAGGGAGCTGCGAGTCGGAGCAGCGCCGGCCACCCGCGGAGGCAGTCGGCGGAGGGGCCAACGGGCCAGGTGTCTCGGCACGCTCCGGAGCAGAGCAGGAAGAGCAACAGACAGGTGAGGAGGTTAAGGTCGGTCCAGATCATGGCAGCGGCCACGCCGGCGATGCCAAGGCGGAGGCGCACTGCCAGAAGGTAAGTTAGCGGGCCATGGAGCGCGGCGCAGAAGAAGGAGCAGTAGGTGACAGGGAGGGTGATGTTCTGCGCGCGAAGGAAGACGCGGAGCGGATGAAGGAAGGAGAGGAAGAGGAGGTCGGGCGCGGCGGCGGTGATGAAGACGTGCGCAGCGGAGGAGATTTGCTCGTCCTGGCCGCAGCGGAGCAAGATGGAGCGGGCGTTGAGCCACAGGAGGGAGATGGGAAGGGAGGCTGAAAGAAGCAGCAGCGTGGCGCGCTGCAGGGTGAGGCCGAGGAGTCTGAGGTGGTTGGCGCCGAAGGCCTGTGCGCAGATGGGGTCCATGCCCATCGACAGCCCGGACAGCACGGAGTATCCTGTGATGTTGGCGAACCCAATCGCCAACGAACCGGCGGCCAGCTCCAAATCGCCGAGGTACCCGAGGAAGAGCATTGAGATCATGGCGCGCGAGTAAAGCATGAGCCCCGTCACGGCGGCCGGGACCGATATCTTCCCGATGGCGCGCATCTCATCCGCTAACTAATCGACCAATTCAAACAACAGATTGGAATAGAATTAGACAAACCACGTCACAATGCGTGCATGTAAAATACATAACTATGCATTAATAAAGTGCAGATGATTAACCTCGGAGAGAGTCGGATGGCGATGGAGGTCATCAGGAGTAGTGCTGTTCAAAATATGAGATTTGGTGAGCGAAGAAAAGGGGGGAGAAGACGAGGGCGGAGTGGTATTGCACATCTCCTTCTCACTGTGATGAGCTCGGCTCTGCCAACAATGGAAGGCGATAATGGAGGTGGGAATGCGAGGGAGCCGTGCACTTAAATAGGACGAACAGTGGGGGACACGCGTCCATTGTTAAGACGGTCAATTGTACGACCAATTTTTGGAGAACCAGACTGGACCGATCCAATCATTCTCCTTTCCCGGTCGAATTAGAGAGCATATTCGATACACAGGCAGGGACTGCCCGATGTGATGGTCTAGTTCACTCGTTCTCATCCAAAGAGAAACTAATCCTAATCCTGATGATGTCATGAATGAACCGAAATCAACGTCCGTGACTTAATCGTTGATGTTCAAAGCTTTTTTTGCTTCTCTGCTGCTTTTTTTGAACATTTGACGGCCGACTTCACCTGATCGTGTAAGTTATATATTGGTCATGGCTATGGTGGTTGTGTGCCATCACGGTCAGCCTTCTTTGTTTTACCACACGCTTCAGAGGCAAACCCCCTTACTCCATGTTCCAACTGCAGATTTTGTGAGTAGCACGCTTTGGGATGAGTTCAGAAGAGTGGTCGACTTCCAAGCGCTTACTCACGTGCACCATCCATTTCGGGCCACTACAAAAGTGATCTTTCCTTTTAAAATAGACATGGAGGGTGCTTTGTGGATTGAGAGGATTGAACCTGGGAAGCAGTAATGGTGAATGGCGAACAGTGGCAAGGGGATGCTTGGCATGCATACAGACACAACTCTTATCCTAACTAACTATCTGGCATGCAGTGCAAGGTTTGGATTAACGATGTTTCTTATCTTGTCCAATACATTTGTAAGTCGATGATAGTGGAGATTTTAGTGGTAGTATTTCGTTTATGGCATCTTGTATTATGTGATTACACTAATCACGGGACTATTTTGCTTTAGTGCCAATTTAATATTGGGTCCGAGTTATTATTTTATTTTTATAATAATAATGTGATATTTTTTACACCGTATTAAATACAAAAATATTTATTTAAAATGAAAGCCGCAAGAAAAAAAAATCTTGCAATAATTTCACTGTATAAATTCAAATTTTCATTGTATTAATTAATCGTCCGTACTTACAGGTTGGAAGTAGCTGAACCGGTTCGAAGGGTCAAGACCGAACCGGCTTAGGTGTCAAGGGTTTAAGTTTGTGTATTTAATGACGAAGGAGCGGGGAAACAGTGTCGTGCGGTCCCTCATTCACTGTTCCGGCGAGTTCGGGCCGAATTGTTTTTCCAGATAAGGTAAGGGCACTCTGCTCCTCTTCATTGCCTGCTGCTTGATATTTTCCTCATTTCTTATGCTTCGCCTGTGCCGGATCCTGATCAGATCTGATCCGGCAACGTGAAGAAGGGTAGCTTCTCTTATTTCCATTCTTCTGATTCACTTTCTCTCTTTCTATTTGTTTCCAGATTGTTAGATGCTGGTTTTGGTTCGTGTGGAGACTTTTAGTGCTTAGATTGGGATTGCAACTTGGTTTATTGTTCTACATTTTCTGTATCTGAGGGTGCTGAGGTTGAATATGGATTGAGGTGGGTCTTCTCTTCTCTTCTTTTTTTCCCTCAATGCTGGTTCAGTTCAAATGTGTCTGTTCCGATCTCATGGTGGTGTGGTTAGCTAGGAGATGTGGTAGAAGCGGCATCAGATTATAGGGCTCTGTTTTGGTGCGAGCCCTGCGGCAGTATTAGGATAGTTCCTCCTTTTTCTACTTCTGCATCGATATCGTGTTTTTGATGCCGGGTAGGGCTTTTGATGTTGGGTCTTCCTAGGTGCTTTGAGTGATGGGGAGGATTCAAGGGATGGCGGTTTGTGCGTGAAATCAATTGGGTAAAGTAACATTGTGCTCAAGTCAAGTTTGGGTTAATTAATTTGAATCAAACGAATGGTTTGTTTTCCACGGGAAATTTTAGTATTACATTTATTTTTTCTACATATTTTCCCTTTTGCTGATATACTATTTTTTCTATATTTCTTTCAGATGCTTAAGTAAAAAGTTTCCTTTGGAATGGTTGACGTTGAGCATTTCCTGGATGCTGCAGAGAAGTTTGGAATATATTTTCCTGGTAATGATTTTCTGATGCTTTATTGTTTATTACCTCATGGATCCTCTTTTAACTTGCAGTTACTCAATGGTGATCAAAATTCAGATTCTATATGCTAAAACGGCCACATATTTTTAAGATTTCTTGCTAAATTGATTCTATGTACCAAAGGCTACTATTCCAGTGACCTCTTGGCTTCAATACGTTTTTTATTTCAATATAGAGCAATGGGTAATCTCATTAGTTAATATTATCTCTGTTCTTTCTTATTTCGTCATACAGGAAACGTCTATATTGTTTGGCAGTGAGGTTGAAATTGCTAGACTGGCAGAAGTTGGTTATGGTGTTTTTGTGAAGAAAAAAAATTAATATCAAACAATGAGATACTAAACTCTTGAGTTGTTTGTTTTATAACAGTGTTTCTACCATCATTCAGTTGAATGTACCAACTGGAAAGACATGTTACGAGGGTACAATACTCAAATCTGAACTAGTACTCGAGTTAATTAAGCTTTCATTTGATCTATGCATTGCACCTGTGATTCTGTTTCATAATCATATAAAATGACATGATCCTTCAGTACATAACCTACAGAAAAGTACTGAAGACTTCAGTTTACTTTTCAAGTCAATGAGAGTCTGTTTTCTAATTTGTCTCTAATAATAGAAGCTTTGCCTTTGATTATGTCTTCCATGAATTGTTGTATTTTTCTCCAATTGGTTCAACATGCATTATAAACTTGATCAGGACTTGCAATTTAATTTGATCGGTTCATACTTCATCACCAAATGAAGTCACATCTACCAGTGAGCTAAGCCATGCCTGCCAATAAAAAAGCACACAATAATATTAACTTCAAATCCAGTTTCACTATTTGTTGCATCATGTATGAATTAAATGCTGTCAATTTACCTACGGTTACTGTTATTCTACTTTTTCGCATATATATTTCATATTGATTTGCTTGACTTCTAACATGAATTATAAGTCAATTCTTTTAGCAAATTTTACCTTTTTTAGTTTTCAAGACTGCTTAGTAGTAACCTAAGCTTGAAGGAGTAAGGAAATCATGGCTAATAAATGGTCACTCATTTGCCTTTCCAGGTTGGAGTTGTTAGATTTGGTACATGATATTTTGGTGTCTGCATGCTTGCACGCCAAATCTTATCATGAATCTGATTGGTGCATCAATGGCTCAAATTAGGTTTTTTATTTTGTTTTTAATATGACTCTCTGAATATTGATGGCTCAGCTATACCTATCCTCAATTACATGAGTCAAAAATTATAGTTTTCTACAGATTAATCATTGAATAGTATATCATCCATTGAATATATTTGTGTGATATTTGATTAAAGAACAAGCATCTTTTTTATTATTTTATTTATATATATATATATATATTTACTTATCAATAATTGGGAACATCAAATCAAGAGGTCGAGTTGTGCCACTTTAAAACAATATCGTGTTATTGACTTCTGTTTAACCACACAAAATTTTGTACATTGCCTGCTCTCAAATGTTGATCATGTTCGAAAAATGGTTAGGAGGTGATCCACGTGAGTTTGTACATTAAAATAAATATTTTGTCCTGACTCTTAAGCCTACTACTTCTAAAGCCATATCCAAATCTTATTGGCCAATTGAGACTCTGAACCATCACATCATTTTGACAATTGGCCAAATTGTCAAGAAATCCTCCAATGTTGCTGTCATTCTAATTGACTTAGTCCTTTGAATGAGTTGGAATTAGAAAGAATGTGTAGATTCTTGCTTCCTTATATATATTTATTTTCTTATTTTAATTGTTCCTTTTTTAAGGAGATTTGATAAGTCCTCTTTCCTTATTTTCTAGATGTGGTGTTATATATAACTAAGGCCGTACAATATAATTTTTGTGAGTTAATACAATTTTCATTTCCAACCGAATGGAAGATATTTTCTTCAACATATAAAAGTCTATTTTATTTTTCATATTAAGTGGTATTATCCCAGCAACAGATAACCATGCCAATATGCCATGCCAGTATGAGCATACTTGTAATTTAAATCTAACCCATTCTTTTTTTTTTTATGTTTCCTATATTAAGTTTTATGTACATCTCCATTGGAAAATTTTAGGTACACGAATTGGCTCATAAACATTCTAGGAGGTTTCTGAAAATCGTCCACTGACCATTGAATTTAAGTGCTCAAGGAAAACTTCATTAGGTTCATTTTTGATATTTCGTTAGTAGGTTCAATGCGAATTATACCTAAACTATGATACATAAATCTTGAATACTTGAAAATTATAATAAATTTGTACTTTGGTTGGTCATTTTAATAGCATTACCATGATCACCTGCGATAATCAACATATCATTAAAGGCAAGATTACAATTGTTAAAGTTAATAAGAGATATTCTTGTATATTTATATTTAAATCCTATCTTCATCTGTGATTGAAGATGAGGGGATTGACTTGACCAACCCAACATATAAATAGAAAATACAAATATTAACAATTCAAATATATACATAGATGTCAAGTTGAAGATGATGATCAGTCATTTGTCCAACAAACTCCTAGAAAAGAGATTATATTTGATGGTTGTGAAAAAAAGCCCAGGCCACAAAGCCAAGTTAGTAACGATGGACATTGTGCATCAGATCTATATCCATATATCCAAATCATCTTGCTTAACAAGCAAAGAATAGGAGAACCATTAAGCTAGGAAGGATCTTCATCACAACTGATTTATACCAATCAGGCAAGAGGAACAAATTTTCTTGTTGGAATTTCAAACAACATTAGGTAACATTAGCAACTTGGGACTTTTTAAAATTCAGATGATAAACATGTGATAGCTATAAAGACTGAATTAAGATAAAGATGCACAAAATTCAGGGGCCAAATTGAGATTTTGAAACTTGAGAGGTCAAACAGATTAGATGGACTATTTTTAATGAATATGTCTTGTGGTCCAAAGCAATTCTTTCTATGTAACAGATTCCTTTGTGATAACCAAAGTCAATAAACTGTGATTAAAGATTGTTGTTGGTTGTGATGATGGTGTCTAGAGATCCATTCAATTTATCAGTCAAGGTTCTCCAATTTAAGTGGCATCTAACTTTCTCTTTTAAAAAGAACAGATATGTGTTCAATTGGAGGATTTCCACTACTCAGTAGTGTTTTTTCATGGGCATAATTTGTAGTTTATTGTCATTGATAAATAGCAAGGGCTTGTTTCAACATTCAATTTCAGTGTGTAGTAACTGTGCAGCGACATGAGGTATGGGATTTTCTCTCCTTTCCAAATAGCCTTAAGCTTCAGTACTAAGTGTATGAAAATATTTTCCATAGTCATGAAATCTGGAGATGATAAATATAGCCATTTTGGGATCTTTTGGGAATATCATATAGTGGTTATCTAGTTGATGAAGGTTTTGGTTAGGTTGTTTTAAAGTAGGAAATATAAAACCATTATTTTCGCCACTTATCAATTTTTATAGATGGTTTTGAGAGCCTTTAGTAGAAAGAGTAGTGATGTAGGGACTCTCAGATTTGCAAAGAGAAGAGAGAAACAGGAAATGTGCCTTGCAGGGTTGCACTATGAGGATCAAGTCAAATACAAATATGAGATAAGGCATAAGTGGAAAAAGTTTAGGGGGAATTGCATACCTAAATCAATTGAATGTGGGGCTATTTATAGTCAATGGGAAGAACCTGTGTGACCGGCCAATTTGATAAGTAGGCCTGTGTCTTGTTCTTGTTGAGATCCAAAATTATCCATTTTTTTGAACTCAAATCTCCGGCCATCATATCAGAGCATTCTTCAAACCAAAGATATTATTGGTTTGAGAAAAAAGTTATTGTGTTATTCTTCTAATATAGGGTTCCAATGGCTTGGGTATTTCAAGAACAGTATTAATCTAGACCTGAGATTTTCTGTTTTGTTAGTGTTCAGAAACATAGTCCCTAAAGCATTTCTTTGATTTTATACATATATAACCAATTCTACTGATTGTCTGATGTAGTAGGTATGCTAGATGAGAAACAAGAAGTCTTTTTTTTCTTCTTTTTCTGTATATCTTAATCTATGCATTTTTAATTCCAGAGTAACAATTGTGATGAGGTGTAATGCTTGTTGGAGAGAATTGGAAGGTCGAGCTGTATCAACCACTTGTGGTCATCTCTTCTGTATCCACTTCTAATTTCAAACACGCAGTCAATCAACTTTAGTGATTGAAATACAGTTTCCAACATAAATGTGCAACATCATTTTCCTTAACTTATGAATAAGGCAATGAAGACGCAAACAAGCTAGTAAACAATGATGCTGCCTGTCCAATTTGTGATCAAGTACTCTCTAAAAGGTGTGACACTTTATTCAACACCGGTTCCTTTTATTTTATTTTTTTTACTTTTAACTAGCAAGTATGAGTTTAATGTTTTTTGAACTATTCTGTTTTTAGAGGAGGGAACAAATTGTGCCTCTGATAGACATCTTCACTCTTTTTTCTGTGTGCTTGTTCTCTGCCTTTTTCTTGCTATTATGATTAACCATCTGTTTTTTCACCAGTCTTATGAGGCCGGTTGATATAAATCCTAGTGACGAATGGATCAATGTAAGATATGCTTGATTAATTGCTTGAGCGAGCAATGTCTGTCTTTGCTCCAGTTTACACCGGGTTTTCTTCTTTTGCAGATGTCAATGGCTGGAGTTTCTCCACAAATACGTATCCCATAGCCTTCACTGATAATGTCATTGATTGACTCTCAAAACGCCTGCTAGTGTGGAATATATAAATTTCTCATTTTCATGAAGTCATTAAAGTTGCACTAGTTCTAACACTTGTAAATTACTCATTTTCATAATGCTTTTGCATGTTCATGCATGATAGATGCTGAGGGTGCTCTGCTCTGTCAGATGGTTGTCTTAATGGAGCCTGGCAAATGGGTGGAAATGATGTCTTAAACTTCTTTGTCAAAACAGAACTATTTCATCTTTCTTCCTTGACTTCAAAATAATCAGTCATGAAGAGTGCATACAGGAGTGTGATGTTTTACATTGGACAAAAGGAACTTGAAATGAACTTTAAGATGAACAAGATAGTTGCACAGTGCCGGCAGAAATGTGAGGTTATGCAAGAAAAGTTTACTGAAAAACTGGAACAAGTACACACTGCATATCAAAAAATAGCTAAAAGGTGCCAAATGATGGAACAAGAGATAGAGAACTTATCAAAGGATAAGAAGGAATTGCAAGAAAAATATGCTGAAAAATCCAGGTTGATTCCATTTTATTTTTTTTGCTCATTTAAGTAGCCATATCCTATGATTTCCCTTCAGTGTTACACTTGGTTATGGATGGCTCAAGTTCTAACATACTTATTCCAAAATCAGGCAGAAGAGAAAGCTTGACGAGATGTATGATCAAATAAGAACTGAGTATGATTCTATGAGACGTTCATCAATTCAACCAGCCAACAAATTTTTTGCTAGAACTGAGCCAGAGTTGTTCTCAGGTACGGCTAATATGATGGATTTTGGTTAGTGCAAGTTAAATAGTTTAGACATAGTTTATAACATCAAGCGGAGAGCTAATGAAACTTTTTAAGCTCTCTCGAAAAGTACCAGATGATTTATTTGTCGCAGATCGACTGGTTTTTACTCCTGAAACTCCAGGAAGGAGAGAGGAGATGTGGCCATCGACAAAGAACACTAATTTGGAAGCTTTTGAACTTTCCGGTGGCTCACCAGCAAAAACAACAGCTGGTCCTGTTGAGTCTGGAACAAGAAGGCAGATACGTCCTCCATTTGGATCTGGTATAAGCAACCCCGCAGCAACTCTGCGCAACCTCATAATTTCACCAATGAAGAGGCCCCAACTTTCCCGCAATCATGCTCGCTTATTCACATGAATCTTGTACGCCCCTGGCATGTTTTGAGATGGCATTTTCCCCTAACAGGGCCTTTTATCAGGCACTTTCTGTTGATATTTTTTTTTTAAAAAAAGATATAGTGATCTAGAAGGATGAACAAAGTGAATACTTGATCTTCTTTATAGACATCTGAAAACATTATGTCATTGATTAACTAGATATTCAACGTCCTAGCGTGTTTAGTACACTAGCCTCCATTGTTCGGACAACGCAGAGCTGTAGCCTCCATTGTTCAGACAACTCAGAGCTGTCACTTTTCTTTATATACAGTGTTCGACTCTAATTTGATCTTAATGTTTTTTTAGTTGATATTATGTATTTAAGTTTTCGGTCCTGTTAATCTGGTTTCACAGAAATTTTCTATTGATCATCAAGTAAATCAAAAAAATATGCGTGAAAGTCTATTTTGACAATTAACGTTTTTGAATTTATCATCCATTAAGATTTTTTTTTTTATAATACATCGTAGCCTAAAACTCCTTGGATGTGTTTAAACGGCGATGTTAATATTTTGAGTAGAAAAGAAACATTAGATGTTTACCTGGCTTATTAAAATAGAAGTCCGAGAGGATGTCAAAAGCCTGGATACTTTAAAAAAAATATTGCATAAATAATAAATTATAAAAATATTAAAATATATATTTTAAAAATATTAAAAAGTAATATAAATTCTACCAGGTAGGCAAGCTAACAGTTTTAATTAAAATGGTGTGAGTAAATTTATAATTATATGAGTAGATCTGCTATGCTTTTTCCTCGATATCATTAAATTTTTAGGAGAATAATATTTTAGGAAATAAAATCTCTCTTACCTAATTTACTCTTTTTAACTCACTTAGCAGAATAATTTTTTAAGAAATAAAATACCTCCTACCTAATTATTTTTTTTTAACTCACTGTGGGACCGACAATGGAACATTTGAAATGAGTGAGTCATTTTTGTTACATGTTGTCCATGAAGGACACACCTAAAAAATTGTAATTGGTGATGATAAAACAATCCACGAGAATCAAAATGTCCTTGTCGATTCTGTAAGGTTTAAATAACGCCATTTTACTATATCGCATAAGTTTCGATATGATCCAAATCACGTACTCAACTTTCACGCCTTAACCAAAACACAATTTTTTTTTTCCTTTAGAACACACACACACATGGGCATAAGCTTACAATATACATTCCTGAAATGATTGCTCTCCTTTAGCTCCAATAATTACTTAAAAATCATTCTCTTTTCTTTGGATTCTCATACAGACGGAAGGTTTAAACAAAGGTGGACCAGTTAATCAATGTCCTTGTTGGCTGTAAATTATGGTCTGACTTCATTCTTTAACACCAAAACTAGATACGCTAAGATGCTTGAATCACTTGTGATCTGAGATGGATCGTTTGGTAGATTTCTATCACATTATGTTTGTGCATCTGGACAAATAGAGCATTATTGAGCCTTAATGAGGTCCAATTTAGAGCATGTGGATAGAAACCAAGAAATAAGGTGGAGAGTACATAGTACGCATGTATCATTTTCAACAGCCCAGTTGCTGTATTATTGGACATACTATATTTTCATTCATCATCATGCTTTATAGGTGTTTTCATGTGCCCCTTGAGATGCATCCAAGATCATTTATTTTGCATCTAGCTGAAAAAAAAAAAAGATTCAGATCCGAGATTGCAGGGGTTAGCTGCATTATATTGGCTAAGGTAGCAAGTTGTGGTTTTAAAAATGTACTTTAAATTTTGCTTCATCATGTTAGGTTGGGTCTGGTAGAAGTTTCTTCGATGATTTAGTGATAGAAAGTATTACAAAAATAACAGTCCATAAATAAAGGTAGAAATTTAGCTGCAAATTAAAGTAGTTGGAGGTTCTTCGAGTCACTTTGTACTCCAACAATCTTGGAGAAAATTCTTGTATGATCTAAGAAACTGAGAGCAATAATTCAGCTATAAACTGGCATATCAATAATTTCTTCTCCAGAAATTCAGCTATGAACTACATTGAGTTGCTGTGATGCAAAAAAGATGATAACGCTCATCTCATCTCATGTGCCCCTCCACTATCCTCCCAAGACCTTGTGGAAGGGAGGTAACTACATTGAGTTGCTGACATGACAGGCAATACATTGAGTTGCTGACACATTGATAATTGTGTACATTAGCTGTTGTAGAGCAACTTCCAAATCACCATAATGCATTTTCTTAATAAATAAACTATCTGGCCAAATGGAGATGGAGAAAGAGAGCACTCTCCTAGCTATATATCAACACATTAAAGTGTAGGAGAAGATTACTTCTTAAAAAGTCAAGTGCTTAGCTTCTGCTTCAAGGTTGCCTCTTCTTTCTTGCTTTCTTTGATTTAAAGTAGCTGAAAAGACTTGCCATTCTTTTTCTTTTATGATTGATTTGCTGTCTATATTTGGCTCTTGAAGAGGAAGAACCAATTTCTCATCATGGAAGCATTGGCATCTCCATTCTATTCAGATATGGTAAGGACTAAGCAGTTTGGTACATGGCAATTCCGATTCCTCTAATTCCATCAGGAAGCTCATGAATGAGTGAAAAATTGCTTCTTTTTGGCGGAATTGGCAGGGAATGGATCACAGCTTCCTCGACCAGTGGGAGTTGACCTCATTGGCTCATGAGTTCAATACAGAAGAGCATTCAGAAAGCTACAGCTCCTATGCGTCAGTCAGACCCAAGAAGATAGCCAAAACCAACAGCTGGAGTTCTTCCACCACCACCGAGCTCAACTCTGTTCCGCTGCCGGATGCATCGGCATCAGGGCCAAAGATCCTATCTTTCGGCAATCCGGACTGTGCCTTCCGCGGCAGTCTTGTTTCCAAACCCAAAGAAGAGACGGATGTGCCGGTTGCCAAGGGACTAAAGAGAGGAAGAACAACTTCTCATAACCAGGAGCACATCATGGCTGAGAGGAAGAGGAGGGAGAAGCTCAGCCAGCGGTTCATCGCCCTATCCGCCATTGTCCCAGGCCTAAAGAAGGTACAACGACAACAATTTGGTCTTGGGTTTGCACAAAACCATGCATCTTTGCTAATGTCTCTCAAACTTGTTTGATGCAAAAGAAGGACAAAGCATCTGTTCTTGGGGACGGCATCAAGTACCTGAAGCAGCTCCAGGAGAAGGTGCAGTCCCTGGAAGACCAAATTGCGAAAAGAAATGTCGAGTCCGCAGTGCTTGTGAGGAAGTCTCAGCTGTCTAGCGACGATGATAGCTCATCCTGCGACGAGAATTGCAATGAGGGCCATGGCGAGTCCCTTCCAGAGATTGAAGCCAGGGTTTGTGATAAGTCCGTTTTGATCAAAATTCAATGCGAGAACAAGAAAGGAGCGTTGGTGAGAGTGATATCGGAGATCGAGAAGCTCCGCCTCTCGGTGATGAACACAAGTGTGATGACCTTCACTGGAGCTTCTCTCGACATCACTGTAATGACTCAGGCAAGATCCTCAACTGCTGCTCCTTTCGCTTTCATATTTGGTTTTATCTGACGTTGCTGATTTCCGCAGATGGAAGAGGAATTCTGCATCACAGCCAAAGATTTGGTGAAGAAGTTGAACTCAGCTTTCAGGCAATTCATGTGAGAAAGTGAATAGGCTGGCATCTACCATTTTCACTGGTTTTTGCTGCATGTTTTTGCTCCTATTGTCTTGAGATTATAACTTCCTCTTCTCTCTTAATCTTTTTTTGCATGGTTAAGCTACTGATCATGATTTTTAGAAGAAGAGAAGAATGGAATATTTATTTGTCTTCTTTTAATAGTATTTTTGAGGACGTCAATGGGGAAATTGAGTTTTCTTAACCTTTCTTATCTTCCCCTTCTTAAAGACTCTCTCTGGTTCAAATAGAATGTTTGAAGTCATGAAGCTTGACTTGGAGAGACAAATGGTGGCCTTAAGTATATTTGGGGAATAACAATCCTGGTTTCAGAAGACTGTAATGATCCATCTTAGGGATGACATTTTTTTTTTATTTGATAAAGAATTTAATATACAACTTGAATGGAAGAAAGTAGGAACGAATTTTTTAGATTCAATTAAATAATTAAATAATTAAATATAAATATTTATGAGGGCGAGTCTAATAAAATTCTATCTATATCCGATTCGATCCTAATATTCGATTAAATAATATATATATATATATATATATATATATTAAATTTTTTTCCTTAAAACTCATTAATTATTTTTTGTAGGTGTTTAATTATTTTTATTGAATATAATCAAATTAGGAGTAGAGTTTAATATGTTTTTGTCGAATTATATTTTTTTCATATAATATTAATTTTAATATGCTTTTGTTGAATGATGATAATTAAATGAAATAAAAAAAATTATTAGTATATGGAAATTCGATACTCTAATGGTATGAGTATGAATATGAATATTCAATTTCTGATGGATATAAATATGAAGATGAAAATTGAAAATTTGATGAGGATAAATATATAAATGAATATAATAAATGAGAATGAGAACGAAGAATATAAAATTCAATCCAAACTCAATCTATTATCATCCCTAATCCTTCTTTAGCGCCAAATGAATTCACAATTGTATCATTTTTTTGGTAACTGCAATCATCTCGTGGATACTCCATGTAATTTTTTATTTCAAAAGAAATAAATTAATTAAATGATATAGAACTATTTAAAAGTTTATTTATTTAATAATCTATTAAACCAAATTATAGATTCATGTAAAAAAATAATTAATTAGATCAGAAAATATTAAATATCGATTATGAGGATAAATTAGAAAATAAAAATTCATTCAAATAATAATATTCTTAA
>JBBUKS010000029.1:11245334-11258451 GCA_038050645.1 Hedychium gardnerianum
AAATTAAAAGAATATGAAGCTACATTATAATTTAGGATTTTTTTTAGTTAGACTCAGGTTAAAAACTATTAGGATCGACTCTAAAATACATCTCAACTTATATTTTTATATATAGCATATAACTTATAATGCTATAGAAATAGTGGGTCGTAATAAATTAGCAATACCCATGGATGGAGAATTGTTTCTTATAGATAAGGTTAGATGATTTTACAAAAAAAAAAATGAAATCTGTGGTACTGGTCCTTCATATATCATTAGGAGAGAATATATCATAAAATTAAAATAAGCCACTATGTGAAAAATAAGGTTCAATGATGCTTTTAGACAAGCTATTTATAAGGATTCAACCAACCTTATTCAAGGCTCATAGGATGTGTATGATTAAATTAACTTATACTTTAATTAGGAAGTTCCAGACTTCTGAGGTGTCAATTATAGTAAATCTACCAATTTAAATTAGAACAAAAGAAAATCTTTGCAAGAATTTATAGATCCTTGAATTGTTTGCCCCAGATTATAATAAAGAACAGATCCTCAACCTTGAAAATTCAATCCATCCGGAAAATTTATTCTAAAAACCATGCGTTCTATATGTCACACCACACGCATTGACCAGGAAAAGCCTATTTTTTCCCCCACTACTTTATGATCTTAACCACGAAAAATATGAACCTGACTAATTAGTTAAAACTCCTGTTCGACCCAATTTACATGTTGACCAAGTCCGATGCCTCGAAATCAAGCAATCAACGCGCCACCACGTCCTTTATGGGCATCGTCTCCTCCGAGCTCGCCGCCCACGCCCTGTCGAAAGCGTCGCTGCACGACTGCGCCAGCACCGTCAGCCCGAACACAATCTCACTGATCCTTGATCTCTCCGCCGGATCCTCCTGCGTGCACGCCCTCGCCATGGCCACCACCGTCACCGCGCCATCCACTGGATACAGCCCCTTCAACTTCGGGTCCATCCACTTCCTCAGCCTCTCCTCCTTCTCCTCCACCCCCAGCACAGCCCTCATCTCCCTCCACATCGTGCCCCCCGCCTCCCTTTCCTCCACGCAGTCCCTCCTCCCCGACAGCAGCTCCATCAGCAGCACCCCGAAGTCGAACACGTCCGCCGACGGCCGCAGCCCCACTGTCGCCGGCTTCGCCTTGGAGAAGTTCGACATCTTGGCCTTGTAGTGCGCGTCCAGCAGCACATTACTGGATTTGATGCCACCGTGGACGATGCTCGGCCTCGTGTGCTCGTGCAAGTACTGGAGGCCGCTCGCCACGTCCAGCGCGATGTTGAGCCTCTGCCTCCACGACAGGCAGCCGACGGAGTCCGAGGAGGAGGCCTTCGCGAAGAGCCACTTGTCCAACGATCCGTTCTCTGCGAACTCATACACCAAGAAGCAGACCCCGTCTTCGTGAATGGCGAATCCGGCCATCTTGATTAGATTCGTGTGGTTGACCATTTGGAAAATGTTTAACTCATCTGCCACGTCGATGACTTTCGCTCTCTTGATCGCGTAGACTTCGCCGTCGAGAGTGGCTTGGTAAACGGAGCCCTCGATCCGGTAAGCTGAGCTGAGATTCATGGTGGCTTCCATGATGGATTTGACGTCGAACATGGCCGGCTTCTCGATGAACTGGGAGACGCCAGCCAATAGCTTGTTTCCCTTCGCTCTGGGGCTCAAAGCTTGGTTCTTGCTGGGAGCTAACTTCCTAGGCGACAGAAGTTCCCTGACGCCTTCCAAGTTTGACGTGGTGCGTGCCACGATTTTATTGGGAGAAACCTTGCAGCAAGCGAGCACGAGTAAGGTACAAATCACCACCGCCGAAGCAGCACTGATCGTGCTTGATAAAATGATGTATTTCTTATTAATTTTCCCTTGGCGGCCCCCGTCGGAGCTGGTGGTGGCGTTGTGGAATAGCACCGTGAGGTGCGGCTTTTCTGCCACCGGAATGAGAATTGGCTTATAGACGGCGGCGCTGAAATCTCTGTAGTTGTTGGCAGCTCTTATCTCCTCTGCTGAAGAGTTCAGCTCCTTGCTCAGCTTCGAAAGGTCGTCCCCGGCGGCCCACGTATAGGTCATGAGATAGTTGATGCCTCGTTCCGCCATGGCCTCATCGTGGCACTTGCAGAAGAGCGGCACCAGCACGGCCTGCCCCGGCTTGAGCATGGCCGGTTCTGCCCCTGGGTTCAAGGCCTCCACGGTCAGGTAATCCGTGAGGTTTTCGAACTGGTGGGTGGAGACCAAGTAGAAGTTGTCGCCGGGTGCGATCCAGTACGTGACGTTTGCGAACGACCGGTTACCGGTGCATCCGCAGTTGATTGGGATGGCGATGAGCTGGCCGGGGAGGAACGTGATGGACTCGGATGGCAGACCGTTGGCTTCCTGTATGATCTGGCTGCTGGTGCCGAAGAGGTCAGAGATGTGGGTAAGATCGGTGTAGCCAGGCTGCGTCCGGTACAACACGAAGGTGGCGCAGGGATATACCGGCGAGGTATCCGACGAGCAAGAAAAGAGCGTGGTGTTGGTGCTTATGGCCTGCGCGGCGGTCCGGTGGGTGAAAACGTCAGGAATTAGGATCAAAAGCAGAGCGGGGAGAAACAGGGCAGAGAGCTCCATTGAAGCAGAGACCGATGCTTTGTTTTCCGAACTGAGATTAATGAGCTGAAGAGATCAATCGAGTAGTTGTTGAAAAGATAAGCTCCATCCCATTTTTTTTTTTAAATAAATTTTTGTCCTTATGCTTCTTTTTGAGATGCTCTTTGTCTCGCTTGTTATATTACTAAAGCTTGTTTGATGCTCTTCCATCTCTGACTTGGTAACTATGCAGTGTTTTTAGAACGCCACTAGTGGGATTAGGATTTGCTAGAACAGATGGGAATATTTTAAGTGTGGGAGAGGCATTTTTGTTCATTGTTTCAGTTTCTTTCATGCCTGCGTAAGTGCAATAGGTCCATAATTATTGAATAAGCAGTTTGATTTTTTTTTTGTTTTAAAGAAAATGGTTGTCACTTGTCACTGTGACTCCTCTAACACGGCTTAGTAATATATTGATGCTGCCCTTGTCCGTGAAGGCAAAATGAGAAGAAAATTATTGTTGTCTGCGCGCAATTAACGCCAGTGCATGGGAACAGCTAATGCTCCAAATTGCTAGATCGAGACAGAAAAACCACCAAAATCCGGCAATACGTGAGAGAAGGATTTCGGCACAGGAAACCAGTCAAATGGAGGACAGATTATTTTATTTTTTAATAAGATAAGCATCGTTAAGCTACAAGCTTGATGCTAAATGGACCGAGCCTTTTCTTTAATCCTTCTCCCCGGCATTGTGAAGTCAATGAGGTAATAGAGAATTTAGGGGGCAAAAAGAAGTGGGAAGAAATCTTGAAGTATTCATCAAACAGTGAGTATAAGGTTAGTTTTTGTGTTTGGATGTTGGTAGGTGTTTTGTTTAGGTTTGTGAAGCTCTGTTCATTGTTTAAGGCTGAAGGCTGTGCTGAGATCCAGTTTTGATAGTTTAAATAAGCACAAATATTGTGAGATTAGTTATAGTAAATTTTGAGTTCAAATAAGCATAGATATTGTGAAGTTAGTTTAATTATGAGTTATTCAAGACAGTTTTTTAATTCATAAGAAAATTCTCAGTTAATTCAATGGATTTCCATGAAAATAACCAATAATAATTGAATGAAGCAATGGAAGTAAGCATGTTCATCACACCATCCCAATGAGGTGAAGAGCTCAAAAAGGATTATCTATCGCGGACAAAAATTAAATTTAAGAGGACGTTTTTAATTATCAAAATTGTTAAAAGAGCATCTTTTATCAGTGTATCTGGTGACTTGGTCAAGTCAAACATGCTAGTTGTGCCGGTAAACAATACAGACCGAGCCAATATGATCCTGCTACTAATACCAATCAATCAGACTTATTTGAATTGGATAGGTTGATTATATAAAGTATTTTTGTTAGGTTGACTAAGATAAATACGTTAAACATATAAAATAGTAACTTATATTGATTGAAAAAATATGTAAACTTAACCAGTGAAAATCATTTCATTAATTATATTATTCTATCATTACAACTAAATATAAATAATAATTTTCTTTCTACCTTATTCCATGTCATTTATAATTTAGTTCCTATGCTTGCTATATCACTCTATCCTTACACATCCAACGAATCTAACACCATAGATCTCTGTGTTTGTGCTCAATGAATCCAACTTGCCTTGTCAAATCCCTAGGCCGCTTCGCATGTAGCTCACGTGAATTTTGGTTCTCCGGGAAGAGATTCCCCATGCCACATGTCCTTTGGCCTCGTCCTCCCGTCACCTGCATCTCTGTAAATTTAATCTCTCACCTCTGCTCATGCGATTCCTCAACATCACCCAACCACAAAGAGACACCACCATCTCATTCCCTCTTCCATCTTCTTCGGACCAGTCCAAGCATGAAAAGAATCACGAAGGAACTCAATTAATCGGAAAGAGCCGCGCGCAGAGGAAAAGAAAAAGGAGAGAGCAAGATGAGATACGAGAAGCTTAGCGAGCATGGAGCAGAGGCAGACGCAGAGTCCATGAAGCAGCTGGTGCCAGATAATGGGAGCTTTGTTTCATCTTCGACGTGGTGGCATGAGGACTGCAGTGGCCGCAGGTACAAGCACTACCACAGGATTTCCACCAAGGAGAAGAAGAGGAAGCAGAGGAGGAGCAGGAAGAAGAAGAAGATGATGAGCAAAAGCTCTTCCTGCAGCTTTGGATTCAGAACGATGCTGGATTGCCTGCTCTCTTGTGTGGTGAAGGTTGATGTCATAGAACATTAGGATGCATATGACTTTTTGATTGAAAAGTTTGGGAGCGAGTGTTCTTGATGCAGATGCAATATGGCGCCAGGATCTTGAGCTTTGTTCTTGCCATGGAAGGGAAGTATGCGATTGAATTAGATGAAAATGTAGTATTTGTATGATCTATTGAGCAATATATATCTAGTCTATTACCTGCATTTTCCCCGGATTTTTCAAATTTTCCACTAATTTTCCTGTAGAATTAAAACTGGAATTTTATTTTAAAAGTTATTTTTTTTTCAAAAAAAAAACAAATTCGGATTTTATAATAAAGCAATGAATCGATCAAAGAGACCGTCCACTTAATAAATAAAAAGTGGGACCGCAAAATAAGCCTATGCGGACCTCATCTGCTATAAGGGCTGCATTAATTATACCCGCATCGCTTCTCTTTCTCTCCACCGCTGGAACGCTCCTCATTCCCAAATCCAAATCCATCGAACACACGGAGAGAGTAGCGTAGGAAGATAATGAAGATGGTCCCGTTGTGCTCGCAGCCGTGCGCAGCTCGACTCTCCTCGAACACGGACTTCTGTGGATACGCCGGTCGCCATATCCTTCCGGTTCCTTCGTTTTCCGAGAACGATGAGCCTTCGCGATGGAGATCCTCTTTGCCATATCGGTTTCCACCCTCGGCGTCCAGGTATCGCTAGATTCCCTACGTTTCTCTGGCTTGTCTTCCTTGCGTGAAAAGGCGTAGCTCTTCTTGCACTTAATCACGTTCGTATTCGGTTAAGCTTTGATTGCTTTCCGGTCTCACGGCGTGCCCGATTTCAGGGCGTTAGGTAATCTATAGGCAGATGAGTCGGCATTGGCGTAGAACATATGTCAAAATCATCTCTTCTTAGTATCGAGGCAATAGCCCAAGAAATTCATTTCATGTGGAGATGAGTACAAGTAGAAGTACATGAAGGAGATCGGAGGATCAGACATTAAGGCTCAGAGTCGGTCCTTTGAGTCTTAGTCGGAAATAGTCTTGCAAAATGGAATGTTGCAGGGAATCTGCCCAGTGGCGTCATGCTGCAAAATCCGAGAATTTTAACAATCTCAACATGGTATTAGAGTTAGAATTATATCTAGTGATGATTGTTCCTTTTATGTTATTCTCAACCATAATTCCTTCTAGTAACCGTGTGATTCTCATCTTCGAATACCTTTGTTTGTCTTTTTAATTATTACATTGACAGAATATCTCAGTGATTGCTACATTAGTTAGACATAAAAAATGATTTCTTTAATCATAATGTAGATGAGGAAATATTCATGAAGCAACCTAGTAGGGATTATGAGGAAATGTTTGTCGCCACTTAAAAATTTGGCTAGGCCCTAAACTTGCCAAACCAAATCTAAATTGAACTCGTTTGAACCCATGTACCCTAATCATCACCACATCTACCCTATAGATTTCATCCGAATGTAATTTGACTTCAATTCAATGCCTAAAATTTATCAGTCCAATTCAACTTATTTTGTGGCTAATATTTAAAAAATAATAATTTACAATGTGGAAAAAGTTAAATAGATAAAAGTCACTATCTAATAGCCACACCTATTCTTCTATGTTGGAGCATGTTGTCTTATGTGACCAAGCTTATAAACTCTTTCTCACCCAGTCTAATTGCCATCCATTGTCGTTGTTTGGTTTGATATCAAATAAAAAAAGAAGTGAATGTTACAACATAATTTAAATCATCCGTCAGTTATGCAATGGATATTAAGTTACATTATAGATCAAGAACATAAAGCACGTTGCTGTGTAGATGATTTCTGTATCTGTCTTTGTAAAATCCTGCACAGGTGCTGGGTAATTTTCACTGGCTATGTTCCAGATATGCTACATCGTTTTTCACTGTGAATGTCTTTTTATTATCCCAAGTTGAGATGACATTTTCAAAATGATTGCTCTTTGTCATCATATTTTGGTTATTTGAGTAAAATTGAACTTTTTCTTCTGATCTATCGACTATGGATTAGACTTAGGTGGCTTCTTTGATTGCCAATCATTATCTCCAGTTTTTCTTTCATTTTTTCATAGAGTAACTATGCATGTAGTTTGAAATTAATTTGAGAGACTAATTACTGTAGGCTTGCATGATGGTCTTCTCTGACATCTTGTAATCCATGAGAGCAGTAGTAGAATAAACTCAAAACTTTTAGGGAGAGGAAATTTAGAAACTAAAGATTTCAAGTGAATTGAAAGTCAATATATGAAATGCATTTTCCACAAGAAAAGAATTGAGAATAGTTAAGATAAATGGATATGAAATCAATATAAGACGTTTAGTTATTTTAATCTATTATTTAACAAAAATGATATATTTATAAGGATAATATTAAGAATGTAAAAGATAAGTGTCTAAATTAGAGAGGAACTAAGGAGTTGTGTGTCTTAAGCTAAAAATGTTTATAAGATTGTGGTATAATAAATCATACTCTATGGTCCAAATGTGGATAATTAGGAAAGAGCACATGCAAAAGCTACTATAATAGAGACAAGAAGGTTAAGATGAATGTTAGGAGAAGACAAAGTTAAGATGAATGTGCACTATTTATGGTGAAATTCAGATATTTGCTACCAAATATTCCTTGTTGCTTTCCGACCCGACGGTTAGGTTCCTGCTCAAAGTCAACATTTGATCAAAGGGCACCAGTTTATCCGGATGGGCTCCTACGATGCTTAAATGCGACTCCTCCAAAGAGAAAAATGTATAAGCAATGGGATGAAAGAGATTATTAGAAAGAATCATCATATCCCGTCATTAGATTACCAATCTCTTTTATTCCCTTTATCGAGTAATGACTTCCATTATGATATTCCTTCTACAACGGCCGCCGACTCCGTTAATGGCCACCCCTTGTAACGGTGACCACCAACCGTCTCTTGTAACGGTCCTAATATTAATTCTTTCCCAACGGTCACCCCTTACCCCTTCGACTGCCTTGCCTCCTTGTCAAGCCTTGGTTCATGAACACTCTCGAGCCCCTTCATATAGGAGCCTAAAGCCCCTTTTACACCGGACACCCAAGCACTAAACTATTTTCTTCATTTTGGGCTCGGCCCTTAAGATCAAACCACTCTGCAACAAGGCCCACGTTCCCGACCGCTCGGACTTCCCGCCTTCCCGAGCATGTATTCTTTTGGGGGTATCATGCACGTTTACTAGAAAAAATAAAATAAGAAAGATGAGAAAGCTAAGATAAATGTGTAGAAGATGAGAAAGCTAAGATCAATGTGCTTGGTTACTAGAAAAAATAAAAAGAAAGATGAGAAAGCTAAGATGAATAATAGGAAATACTGTTATTGGTGAAATTAGCTAAGAGATTTGCACTTCTTTGATCAAATAAGAATGTTAACAGTCTATAATAGCATCTAAATGTAATCATATTGCATGTTCATTTATTATCCTTGAGAAAGGACAAGATGGCCATCATAATTTAGGTTATTTTCTTTTATTTTGTGTTATAAAATTGAATGATTACCTAATGCAGGTTGCAGAATTCATGGAGAAAAATAAGAAACTCAGTTACTGTAAGATTGTAGAGGTGGCTGAAACAACTGCACCATTGCTGCCTATGGAGGAGCTTCTTGCCAAGATAAAGTCTAAACAGGTTGGTTGTTGACAGTTGACACTGAATTTTACAGTTATTCTACTTTTGCTACTAATGCACAAACAAATCAACCTATAGTTCTATACAGCATGCTTGATCTCTCACTCATTCTCTCTCTGTGTATTTCTTCAAACAATTTCCAATTCCTTCTCTGATTATTTTTCTTTGCTAAATAATTTGAAATTTTGAATGCAGCAAGCCATATCCTATCTACCAATGAAACTTAATTATGAGTTAGCCATGCTTCATTCCTATCTTTCAGGAACCACCAGCTGAGACTTTGAAAGAGCTTGCACCTTCTGGTGCTGAACCTAAACCTACCAAGTCAATAGTGAAGGATGAACCTACAAACGTGCAAGAGCAAAAGATTACTCCACTTTCTCCTTGTGCTATGTGAGCCACTTTTTACGGTCACATACTATGATGGAAGCATAACTCGTGAACGTGAAGTGTTTTATATAAATAGGTATAATGACTTGAAGTCACCAAGTTCCTGATTCCCGTGCCAAGTATTACCAAGCCATCAGCTGTTGTTAGTCCATCCAAAATGGCTGGAGATGTTGCTAATGAAGAGCTTGACCAAATTGTGACCCCAGGAAATAGGCTTATCTCTCCTTATGCAGCATAAGCAAGTTTTCCTTGCACCTGTCAGATTTTGTTCCTGTTGACTGAGCTGAATGCCTAATGTGATATTCTGGCACGTATGAAGATCTGAAACCACCTTCCTCTCCCCCCTGCGACCCAAATCACTGCTTCTGCCCAGGAAAGTGCAGTAGATGTATTACCGGGGGAATCCATAACAGAAAATGGTCCAGCTACAATAAATCCAGCCCCTTTCAGATGCAGCATAACCTCATGCAGTTGCAAATAGTAACTTGAATCACCTATCACCATTTCCTATGTATGGTTTCTTTTGCTACTATGTTTATGAAATCAACTTGTAGAATCTGAAATTGGTATAATTGTTCTTGAAAAATAGAAGAGACATTTTGTCATTTAACTCGACAACACATTAATATTAGAGAAAATTTTCACTTTCCCCTTAAAGTTTACCGATATTCTCATTGCACCTCCAGGAAATTTGATAAATTACATCTTACCCCGAACCTGTTCAAAATCATCACATTGTTAGGTTAAGATGATTGCCAACACTAAATCATAATAGTGTTTTCACGTGGCCCCTATTTTCTTTCTTTCTTTCTTTTAAGTTCCCACTAAAATTTCAAAATTATTAAATGTCCAAATAGAGTTTTCAAACGCTTATCACTTTAACTTAGCTAACCAACAATGAATGATTTTGAAGATTAAAGGGGAGGGTGATTTTAAAAAGGGTATAAATTATAAGGGCAAAGTGAAATTACCATCAGGAATCTAATTCCAGGTTGATCACCTGGACGGCAAAGGGACATGGATGAGATTGAATTTCCCCTTGGTTTGTGATTGCCCATGCGTTCATTTATTACGTTACGTTAGCTATTTTTGCTTATCCTCTCGGAGAAATTTCGTAGTACGTCGTGCAACAACATCGTCAACCAAAAAGTCAAAAACAAAATATAGTATATATATCCTCGACAGACTCCTTTGTTTGGCACCGGCAAATCAGAATCTTAACCACACTACAACGTGAAGTTGATTCATGGATGGAAAGATCCAAAGGGTTTGGTTGCCGGCCATAGCTAACTCTGTGATATAACCGGCTTTAATTCCACGTTATGTTTATGTTAGCAGGCAAGAGAAACAAAAGGACCGGGTCAAACAAGAAGACGTGCAACAAGTTGAAACAAGTTCATGTACATCACTTATCTTTTAAATATATGTATACTATTACATTAAACTATCCTTTTGGTCCAACATCTCCAACAGAGACATCGACGCCTCAACCATTTCATTTTTCTCCACATGTTAAATCCATTCACTGTATCCCCTTTTTCTCGAGTTCAGTTTAATTTCTCCAAGTTCTATAAATAATCTCGTCTCTCTGCAATAAACATGAACTTGAGGATGATAAAGAGGAGAGGCTAGATGAGAGCTTGATGTTGGTACGGCTCAATCAAATCATCATGATTTATTCTGAATATTTTAAATTTATAGTTCGATCCGATTGAGCCGTGCCAATATCAAACTTTGCCTAGTCTATTTCGGAAAAGAGAAGTTTAATGCTATTGTGCAGGTTTGTATATGAGTCGCTCCTGGAGTATCAGTCAAAGGAGGTATGTATTTTTTATATCCTGAAAAAATTACAAGCATGGATCCTGGTAATCCATTTATTCTGATGATCAATCTGTCGGTGTTATTAAAATCAGATAATTGATCATTTAGATTCTATATATGGAACTGGCATAATATATTTGTTCGATCAGGGGGCCGATCTGATTTTAAGAACACTGCAAGCTGCAACAGATTATGATAGCTAGGTTGAAAAGTACTCTCGCATGCAAGAATGGATGTTAGGAGGTACTTACTATTCAATTCGTTTAAATGGATATAGATATTAAAAATTTGGATAAAATAGCAAAACTCTTATGGGTATTGATGAGTTTGGATTACAAGCTTAATTTACAAACTTTAATATAAAAAAACTGTGTTATGGTCAAAACTATAACAGATACTGAGGTCTGTTAATTGTTGTCTCTAGCTTGGACCTTGGTGGGAAAGTTAGAGGGAGTTCCATTTGGGAAGAGAAAGTTCGACTGAGGTGAATATAATAGAGTAAGTTCAATTCAGTTGAACTACCAAAAGTTTGTTCAAGGTAAATGAGTACAGGGATAGAGATGAAATTAGGTTAGTTATTTGTCTGCATGTAGTTGAGGTGAAGGGAATTAGGTGAGCTGGTTTGAGGTGACAATTATGTATTAGAGGTGTCGATTAATTGTGGCTCAGAGCATTGGGCTACACTGTAGTAAGTCTCCAATGCTGCCAACAAGCCTCTTTTATGTGACCTTGACTTTTCTTTTAGAGAGTCTTCTCAGTGATGATACACCATGTGGTAACGGTGCATAGGTAGATCCAACCTCAGCTTGAATTTGTTTGTAACTGTCAGCTAAACAATTCGGGCACGTGTAGCATTTTTCATTGGTTAAATTCTGAGCACATGCATTAAATCTTGTTCGCAATGGTGTTACCATCTCAAAGAGCATGTTACCATCTCTTGTTTAAGCCCCTAGCATCTACTTATCTCACGGTTGGCTATTACAATGTTTGGAAGATATATGCACTTTTATATATATATATATATACATTACTAAAAAATAAGTTGTTAATAATAGAACAACAATTACTTAAATTTACTCAAACTAACGAGTGAAAAACAACACTAAAAAAATCTGAATAAAGATCTTGGAAAACTATCTTTAGAAAAATTCATTTTCAAAAAATCTCAAAAAACTTATAAATTTTTTACTTATCATGAGTCTAACAAAAATTCAAACTGAATCATTTATTGGTTCTTCACAAACAATAAGAAGACAAAATAAATCAAACACTTCTTCTTGACTAGATATTATGCTAACAAGAAGAAATAGCTTTTCTAACACTTCCAATATCAGGTTAGAAGAACTTATAAATATTGAACAAGATCTCAACATCTTTTCCAATAAGCAATTAAATGCTCTTAATCCTAGGAGATTATACGATCAAGGAATATTGAACTTCTCTATTTCCGTGTTTAGGCACCACAGACAAGAATCACTTCACCTATCAGATGGAGGAGAAGTTAGATTAAACTTAATGACTGAAGAATCAACTATAATATTATTCAATCGAAAACATAATTATATACATTTAGGATTAATAGTTTTTAGCTTAAGAGGACTTACTAGAGCAAGACTAGGAGGAAAAATATTACTTGTTCTATATGATTCAAGATTGTCTGATAAAGAAAAAGCTATAATAGGACTTATTGAGGTGGATATGAATGCTAATTTAGGCATTACTTACTTATACCCAAATTTCAACATCACCATAAGAGACTTTGTGAAACATATTAAAATTCATGTGCAAGCTAAAGGATATGGTCAATTTCAAGGAGATAATATCCAATTAGACATCATTTTCTTAGGAAAAACTATGAACCACATACATACTACTTCAAAATCACTATCACAGATATGATAGAGACACTCACTTCCAAAGGAATACATTTTCTTAAACCAAGAGAATTTAATTCTGAAACATTAGCAGGATTAAAATGGACAATTACTCTTGATAATCCTGATCTAACACTCAAACCAACTTCTTCTATTATTTACAAAGATAGGCATGATAAATTATCTGTTAGATTCTCTGGATATCAGCCATCCACTTCTTACACTCCTGAAGAAGAACCTGCGGAAGAAAATGAAACTTTAAACTTAATGTTCCTATAAGAAAAGACTCCTAGTAGTATGCTAAAACAATTAAGAACAAAATATTTAACAATGATACAACAGAAAAAAAATCGATTAGCAAGTGAAGAGGCAGATCATTTTAATTTAATGCATACATCAGCTGACGTTACCAATTTTTTTGAAGACTTAGATGAATACGTATATATATGTCCTTTAAAGCAGCTAGCTACTTAACTCAAGAAGACTTACTGGAATTAGAAATGTTTGATAAGCAACACCAAAAACTAGAACAAAATTGGACTCTATACTTTGATGAAGAAAGAAACATCATAGCCC
>JBBUKS010000029.1:11263039-11279949 GCA_038050645.1 Hedychium gardnerianum
CAATCCTTGAGGATGCTGAAGAAAAGAATTGACTAAAGTATAGTCAGTTTGTGAAGTAGTTTCTTCTATATCATCTACTGAGACAATAGAATAAATAGAAGAGGTGTTTGAGATATCTGATTGGACTTCTAATAAGTCTAGGTTTGTACAACCTATCAGTTTAGCTTTTCTGCTGTATAGATTTTTTCTATTGGGGCAAGCAGAAGATAAATGTCCTAGTTCGTTACATGCAAAACAAATAATTGTATTAGCATAAGTTTTCTTTGGCTTGAATTTTCTTACATGTTATTATTTGTTTAGATAAGGTTTTTTGGCCTTGCTCTTTCTCAGATAATAAGCTTTCTTAGGTTTGAATTTTGGTTTTGAAGTTAATAATAAGGGTTTCTTTCTTCTGTGTTTTTGTTGATTCATAGACCCACACGGTTCCTTGTTTCATATGTGGATTTTATCTTGTCATTCTCAAAAAAGGAACTTGCAAACATTGTAAGGAGCAATGCTGCAATCTTTGTTTAGAAATAATTTTTAATGTGACTATACCTATAGTCCATACTATCAAAGGTAGTACAAGGAATGTATTACTTGAGACAAGAGTCTCGATCTTAGAAACAAAACTTAACTTATTAGAAGAGGAATTAGTCCAATTACAATAAAATGCCTCCCAAACTGTAAACAAAGGGAAAGACATTGTAATTACCGAAACTCCTGACAATACGGACTTTGTTTTTATTAAAACTCCAAGTATATGTAATACTAGTCAGTCTGTCGACATAAGAGTTCATTATGCCTTAAATATCCAAGGAACTTTACATGCTTTCCTCGAGATATATATATATAGATGATTGTTTCAATAAATTTTGAGATCAATTTTTAATGGGTGTAAAATATCTCGTTAGATATCTGACTTTTTTCATGTAAAGGGTCGTTGTACTAAGATAAATACCCCTCTCCTTTCAAAAAGTATAAGATTGTTAAGATGACAATTTCACTTTTTATTCTAAGGTTACCGTCTCTTGTTCGCAACGGTGTCGATGTGAATCAATTGCTCACCCCTTTTCCAACCGTGAGGCAAAAGCTTCAAAAGAAACTAGAGTTGAGACTTCATCTAAGTTAAATCCAATAGTTTCCAATAGTCTAGCATTGCGTTTTATTGAGTTGCTCACAACTCTCTTATAGGTAATATGTAAACTCACTTCCTTCAACCCAGAAGTGAAATCCTAAACCCTTTGAGATTGCTAAGAGATCATGATAGTGATGAGTCTCAGAAAAGATGTAAGCTAGATCGGAGTTATTTACATAGTGTCATGTTTTTCAACCTGTTAGTGAAAATTTCACATCATGAATAAATTGAAATTAATCACTCTTCACGGACAATGTTTGGTTCTTCGATGAGACTGAAGTTCACATAAATTTCCTCCTTAGTGAGGTTGGATACGATTTTAAACATATCCAAGAGAGTCCATTGGGATCTAAAACTCTAGATAGGAGAAGATTAGAAGGAAATGTACAACTTCCACTTCCACCCTTTTATAGTTGGGATCTCTTTAATTTTTTTAGCAAAATATGATTACGCTTATTTCAAATGTCTCTCACAGTCCGTCTTCAGATTATGTGAATAAAAATAAATCACGGAATCAACTTATAACCGACTGTTAAGTGATTAGTGGGATCTCTTTAATCTTCTAGCTTGCTTTGGAGGTGATATTATCATAATTAGTCATCTTCCACTCGGCTCAATATATATTTTCATTTCGAATAATTAAATATTTAGATTAACAAAAAAAAATATACTTGTGGTCTAATGCTCCCCCAAGGAAACTACTAACTAGCATTAAGAGCTGGGTTCAAATTGACATGCATACTCTAGGTGTTCAACATCAACATTTGAATTAAAAAGGTTAGAAGGGGTAACAAAAGTTTGTAGTCTAAGAATTTTTTGAATAGGATTATGCAGTTTTAGCAAGCTTTGTTTTGTTTGGAGGGAACCAAAATTTGATGTGAATTTGATCAAACTAACCAATTCTCTGCTTTAAACTTGATTGAACTCAATTCACTTATAGTCTCTTTCACTTAATCTTAAAATAGATACTTAAAAATTTACTTATGAGATAAGATTGGTGTGATAATTTCCTTGGTGATCATATATATGAAGATAGATTAACTTTTCTCTTCATACACAAATGTTTAGATACTAAAAGGAATTATCAAATTATATAATAAGTACCTTTAAATTAAATTCTAAATTTCACTAAGTTATATTATATATGTTATCAAATTGTATTATAAGACTTATTAATTAGTTGTATGACAATTTCTTTAAAATTATATTATATATGCCATTAAATTTAATATAGGTGCTATTAATTCTATTATAAGTTATAGATGTATATTTTTTATATAATTATGCTAAGAGACTCAGACAAAGACTTTACCATTGGTTCTGATTTTTTTTTCTTTAAATCTTTTATGACCGAAATAAATACGCCACATAGTGTCCTCCACTATTAATGGGGTAATTAAAGCATTGCGAGAGATGTCAAACATCGTAATCAGTAAAAATCATTATTACTTTACTGTTAATTTATTATTACTCGCATCTCAAAAAAATACTATCAATTAATTAATAAGGGCAAGGAATAATAACATTTAATGCCCTAATTGTTGTTTATATGCAAGTTTATTAAAAGCTATTCGGTTAATTAATTTCAGAATCAATTTGTGGAGCATAAAAAAAAAAAGATTGATCGAAAGAAATAGAGAAGAAAAAAAAGAGAGTAAAATGCGACGTGATTTGAACATTTAGAAAAGTAAAATGCAGTCCGGCTAATAAAATTGAAAACAGGAGGCCTGATAATTTGATAAACTGGCCATTAATTAGTAAGGCTTCTCTCCCACCACGTTCCCAGGGGGGTCGTAAAGACACAGCGTGAGCGTCGCCGTCGCCGTCGCTCTTCCCCTGCCGCACACCGCCTGAGCGCACCCGACGCTCGTCGTCCTTCGCCACACCACCTGCGTGTAGGTGCCGCAGTACTCGTGCCCCGCCGCGCACGTGTTGTTCGCGTAGTCGTAGTATTTCCCCTCCGCCGCCCACGACCGCACCGCCTCCGCAGGGCCCATCGGGTAGCTCGCCCACGCCTGGTTCGCCCCGTACGGGCTCGACCCCAAGTCCGCGAACCCGCACGCGCTACTCTTCTGCTGGTCCAGCGTCACCCCGCTCGCCGTGGACGCCAGCTGCGGGCTCCACCGGAGCGGCGGCACCCGGACCGCCTCCCGAGCCTGGTTGTGCGGGGCCAGGAACTGATCCGCCAGGGTGGGCGCTGGCGGCGGCGGAGACGGCGCGGCAAGTGGGGCTCCCTGGAGCAGCCTCCCGCCGGTGATCACTTCGAAGCTAGTAGCGATGGATAGAAGACAGAGGAGGTGGTGGAAGTGGAGAGTTCTCGAATCCATTGGCAACTCAATTTCTGAATTCAGAGATGGTGTGGGTGGTGTATATAAACTATTAATTATATGATTATTTACTCAAAACATTGTTTACTGACATTTTAAAAGAAAGCATCCATTAATTAAGGTGGAAATATTGGAGATATTTTGGGATGGCGAACTGTGCATGCACTGCCAAAGTGCCACTGGACGTGTCTACACAACACGTGCGTCTCTGGCAGATACCCGAGAAGCGGGGGAGAGGGAGAGAAGGGCCATGTGGGATTGCTGGCATCTCAGGGTGCACTGCCTCGTGCCTATAACAAAATAGGTCAAAGTTTTTAATATAAATTTATAAACAATTTTAAAAACTCTATAATAAGGTCAATGATCTGCTCCATTACCTAAGCCTTGGTGCACTGGGCTGTTCACTTGATATCCACGTTGAAAGCCCAAAGATCTCTTCTCCAACAAGGCCTCTCCTCCAATGCTAAATTTGGAATTGCATTTTGACGGGACAAGAATGTTAATAATGGTGTGTTATTGAGGATTTAGACGGGCTTTGATGCATATACTGCTATACAAATTGTTTATTTTAAGAAATTGCAGCCTTGGATAAATTAAATTGTGTGATGGTGAAAAGACAATCAGATTCAATTGTTTTTAGAAGATGGTGGCACTTCTAGTCCATTTCACTAACACAAAGAAGCCAGCGCGAAAGCGAACGCAAAAGCTACGGGCTCAGCTCGCGCCTGGCCGCCTGCCTCGACTCAACCACGTTGCCCTCGCGAGAGTCGCACACCTGCGTGCTGAACCGGAAACGGAATCGGCTCCTGTCCGGCCGATGCCGTCGCCGCTGACGTTCCTCCCTCTCATCAACGGCCGCAGACCCCTCGCCGCCTTCCTCCAGCTTCGCCAACGCCTTCTTCATGCTCGAGCACTCGCGCTCCAGCTCCTGCACTCTGTTCCGCATGCTGTCCATGTCCAGCCGGAGCACCTGGTTCTCCCGCATCGCCGCCCGCCATGCACCGCCCTCTTCGCCGCTCCCCCTGTTCCCAGCCACCGCTGCTGACGGCCCTGTCGTCTCTTCCTCGGCCACCACAAGCGTCCCCGCAATCACCCGCCGGAGTTGCAGCTGCTCGAAGAAGAGCACCTGCACCACCGCCCGCAGCGGCAGCCGCTCGTTCTGCGCCGCGTGCGTGCATGCCTCCAGCGTCAGCTTCCGGCAGTCCATCACGCCGCACAGCCTTTCCTTCTCTTCCTCATTCATCCGGGGGTGCGTCTGCCCAAGGTTTTAAAACACAAATCAACAGATAGAAGAACAACAACTACGATTACACTTGATCTCTTTACCTTGAGATAGATGTCGACGGCGCGATAAAGGCCGTCATGGTAAACTCGAGCTTCGTCCGGAAGCGCCACCGCAAGGCCGTAAAATTTGTCCACCTTAAGATTGGCGTCGGATGCTATCTCCGCCAGGTACGCATCCACCAGCTTCCCGACAGACTGAAGCGAACCGGTCGAGGATGCCGTTCCCGCCACCATCGCCGCCGCCCTTTCCACCTCTTGCCCTTCCTCTCTGAAAACTGGTGCTTCTTCGGCCTCTATGCCAGCAAGGTAGTAACCGAGGATCCGCTCGACGCAGTCCACGTCGTATAGCGTCTCGGCATGGTAGGAATAGCTTGGGATCAGGAGATTATCCAATGTCGCCCGCTCCAGCTGCGAGGCAATTTTGCGTTCGAGAGCAGTTCGCGCAGCCTCTGAGGCACGGAGGATGTGAGCGGTCCGGAGCAGGCCGAAGAGGAACTTGGTGGCGGTGGCGGTGGCGGAGGAGGCTACCACCGCCGAGTTCTTCCCTGCAGGAAGGTTTGCTATCACTGTCTCCAGTAGCTCCCGTTGCTCAGTCTCCGATGCTACAGGCGCGGAGGAGTACTGCTTCCGCCTGGAGCGGGAAAGGCCCGGAATGGACTGCTGAGCATAGGAGATTAGAGATCCTTCGATGGCGTCGGAGTTCAGTTCGCGCGCCTTCATTGCGGCGATCACGCGCTTGTACATCGGGAGGCTTAGGATCGCGAGATCCTCTAACAAAGAACCGGTTCCGGCAGCGAACGAGGATGACCGGACGCCGTTCCTGCGGCGGAGCAGCCCGGTCTCGATACCGTTCCAGAGGATCTGCTCGCCGCTGCCACTGCCCCCGCGGTGCCCTTCGTTGGCTGGCCATCCGAAGAGGGAGTTCGGGTCCGCGGCAGATGCACAGGCGGCGATGGCGTCGATGCATCGCTGGGTGATGGTGAGGTTGTCGGCGAGTGGCAGTAGGTCCTCGCACGACTTGAGGGTCTGGATTGACTGTCGGATGTTGGGAAGTACGGTTTGGGCGAGGAACCTCTCCGTGCGAGCGACGAGGTTGTCCTCGAAGAAATCTTCGGTCATCTCGAGGTACTCCGCAGCGCAGCGAACTGGCGCCGCGTTCCAAGGGTTGAGATCGATCTTGACGCCATAACAGAACTTGGCGGCCGTCTCGAACGCCTCGCAGTTGGCCGGGAAATCCGCGAGCGCGATGTGTCGATAAGCCGCCTCCTCCATCTCTTCTTCCTCCTCGATATCTGCTCCGTCATCACCCTCCTGCGGCTCCCCTGCTTCAACCCTTTCCTTCTGCCTTCTTCTCGGGGCATTTTTAGGGTTTTCCTCCATCTCCGTGATCAGTCGCTGAATCCTCCCACTCCTCGCCATTAAAGGAAACTGCTCACAGAAATCAAAATAGCAGCAAGTTTCTTGCAAATTTCACATCCAATTCGACGAAGAACCGAGTTGAGGATCACCTTATGGAGATGGAAACTCATCCCATCTACTTCGATCGCGATATCACTCGGCAATCCCGTGGTGAAACAAAACCTACAAAGGTCGAACCTTTCTTATTCCCAAATTACGAACAAGAAAAAAAAAAGTAAGAGAAAACGCAATGGAGCACAAAATTCACCAAGCCTGGCCCTTGGAACCGGGCTCCTCCTTCGCCATCACCGCTTCCTTCCGCCGAACGAGGCCCCTACTCCGAGAGCTCATGGAATCAGACCACCCCCACCGCGAGCTACGAAATCCCTAATCCCCTCCCCCGACCAGGTGAAGCAGACCACGGGCAGCAACACGAACAGCGGATTCGGAGACCTTCAGAGGCCGAGTGTTGCCTCCGGAAGAAGCATCTCTTTCAACCCTTGTTTCCATTCCGCCATCGCCTTGTCCACAGACAAGACAGGCTGGTTCGACAAGGGCTGATCGAAAAGGATGGATTTTAAAGCGGGAGGGAACAAAAGATAAAGGCGAGAATGAGCAGCGCGCATCGAAAGCCTGCTTTGGCCTGGAACAAGCACGCTTTGCTTGGCCATTAAAGCACGGTAGGCGAACCATTCGACCTGAAACTCCATAATTAATTTGCCATAATAATAGCGAAGTGGGTGGAGAAATGAAGCTCATTTCAACCAAATCTCCCACGCAACTCAGTCTCCAGTTCGAGTCATGAGACTTTTGAGGTCTCGTCGCGCAGGCCATTCGGACTCATCGATGCCCATCTACCTCCGCTTCACAGTGCATGCTGCAGTTAATGGAGTGGCCTTCGCCATCGCATTCAAACTCTACACCCACCATGTGTTTGCGTGAATGCGCAGATGAAGGATCGGCTCTACCCCTACCAAATGCCTTGGCCCAATTCTGAAATCTATGATTATGATCAGTTCTGGTCACTAAATGCTTGTCGTTAAAATTAGATCGAGTGCGATTGCCTAGTGCAAATCCCTTGATGAGAAGAAGTTGTTGCCTCATCAATCGTCTTTCTTCGAAATGGCCTTAGCATTACTGTAATGACTCACTGAATGCTTGTTCGATTGTGTGAATTCCCAGGTAAGGCTGTTTTCTCCATGCGTGACAATGAAAACGGCATGGGCTCTTTTGTAACATAAACCATCACTCCAACACAATGACAGAGTGTTGCAATAATGCAACTGCTCCCACTTGTTCCATTGAGTAGGTTGTGCATGAGAATGGAGTGGCCAAATAACCACAAAAGAGATGACCCTTCTGTGGCTCCCACAAGCCTCTGGCTCTTCTGGGCGAAGAGAGCTTCAGCGAGAATTCAAGCGTTGTGACTCGTGTTGCTTTTCACCGACTCTTTTAACCAATTGCTGAGAGTGGGGCAAGCTTTGGTTCCTACTGTTGATGATGGCGTAGGGAGAAAGATAATTAACTAAAAAATGGAAGAAAAAAAAATTGGTATCTGACAGATGACTTTACTCTGGGAGATATAATATGATGGACAAAAGTGGTTAAATATGTGAGAGAGGATAAATTTATGGGGAAGCAAATGATGCAAAAAATAGCAATGTTGGAGGTTGACATGCCATCTAATATGATCTGATCATATGAATTTTACTTCTTTTTTTTTTCTAGTTCTTGATTTGAATGGTAGAACTGAAAATTAAACACCATTTTTTTTATTAAAAGAAAAGGAGAGCTGTTGTAGCTAGTAATCAAATTAATCCTTTGAGCGTTCTTAAACTTTTGACACAATTTAATTTAATCTCTATTAAAATAAATAAGGCGATGTACTAAATTATGATGAAATTAAGTGGTCAAGCTTGGGCTTAACCAAGTAATCGCTTGACCAAGTAACCACGAAATTATGACCAGACGAACAGAAGCTTAGACGGCCACAAAAATCACAACTAGGCAACTAAATTATTTGCAAAATCACTCGACAAGGTAGTCACGATTTCATAGCCAACTCAACCGTCTGGTCACCATTTTCGCCCTTTGGTGTTGACTTCACAGTCAAACGGTCACTCGACCAAACAACCACAACCTCGCGACCTCTTGGGTGCAATTTTGTAGCCCCTACAATCTTGCGGCTGGCTTAGCCACTTGCCCACAATTTTGCAGCAAGCTTGGTCACTTACCTGCAATTTTGTGGCCACTTGGCTGAGTAATAGTTTAGCCACAAAATTGCGTCCAAACGACTGTGAGTTAGTTGTGAGATCTTTGATCATTTAAAAATGAAGGTGTATGATTTGGATACTTGGGAAGATTTTACCTAAATAAATAAAACAAAAAGTAATACTGTTGCATCCCAAATATAAAAGACGAGCTAAAACTAACTTTTCTTTCTCTTTTTTTTCTTTTAATTTGATTTTCGTTTGATTCATTTAAATATTTCTACGCTTTTAACGATAGCTTATTTGATTTTCTTTTAAAATTTTATATTTTAAAACTTGTTTAATTATTTAAGGAGCATAAATTTATTTATTCATTTTGATTGTTCTTTTTATTTAAATATTTTTCATAGTATCTGAACATTTTAATCTGAACTAATACTTTAAGATAGTTTGTTTAATTTAATAAATGGTCTAAAATAATTAATTTAATTAGCAAACGTAAACTAAACATTAATCTTACAATTTACTTCATGAATATCCTAGGCACAATACATTTTCTTCTTTTGACATCCGTATTAATTTGAATGTTTAACATATATCACTTTTTCAAAAAATATAGAGTCCACACACTACATACTTATTATATTAATATTTTTCTTTTATTAACATACACAGTTATTTTAATATTAATATTAATATTAATTATTTATGAATTTCATTGTCTATTCGTTCCTCTTTATTCTTTATAATCATTGTCTTTTATAAAATATGTTTATTAACAACGTTCAATAATATTATAATATTTACTCGTATTGATTGTAATGCTATTTAAATATTATAAACACTCACATATTAACATCACTATGAATACTTTTATCCCTTGCTTTTTATCACCAGGCGACATTATCCCTTCCATTTCAACCAATAAACTTTCCTCTCCCTCTAAAAAACAAAGAATTCAAGAAGCACAGACACAAAAGGTAAAGCGTACAAAGGAATTTATACTGTTTTACGTGAAGGCACTTTTTAAGATTATTGGATCTAAATGGATTTAAAATGAATTAATTATGACAATTAATCCATTAATGACTAAGTTTAATTATGATAAGTCTAATGGGGGCCTTTACAACAATAGTGTGAAGGCCCTCTAACTCAACCAATTTTTGAGTGATTAGACGCAAAATCTTATTCTCACTAGAGAATAACTAAGTTTTGTTATGTCTAACAAAGTTAACTTCAACTTGTATCAAAATGATCAAATTAAAATGACTAAAATACCAATTAACTTTAAGTATCCACAAAATTTGATCAAATGATCTTTTGTAAATCTCTTTGTATTCCCTATCTCAATGTCATTGAGTTGAGATAATTTCAAATTGTGAACACTTGAACACACATTCTATTTAAATTTACTTAATTTTTTAAGGTCTAGCATTTTTTTTAAAAATAAATTGAAGCATGTCTAATTGCCTCTACTAATGTTCATTTTAATGATCGAGCATATAAATATATGTCGATGATCTATCTTCATTTCAACATGTGCTTCTAAGTAAGTTCTTAGGTCTTCATTTTTTTTTTCTCACGTAGACGATTGTCATCTTACGCTCATTTTAAATTTCAAATATCTAAATATTAATCCCTAAATAAATAATTTATTAATTCTTTAGGTATCTTTTTTAACAAAAATATTAAACAAATCACTTTAAATTGTATTTAAAATATTCATTATGTTTATTTATTTATTTATTATGTAATAGATATGTTATAAATAAATTTTATATGTCAAATTAAATTTTTTTCATATTTTATATTGTTTTATTCTAATTACTTCTCTAATTCTATGAGATAATTAATTATAGAGCTTACACTTGTTTCTGTAATATTTAAAATAAAATTTTCATAAAAGAAGTAAATATACTATTGGAAACATTTTATCATTAACATTGACATCTAGTAAAATGGTGCTAAAATTAATTTGCGTTAGGTAATGGAAGGTCTTCCTTCTTCAGTTCATGAAAATTTTATATTTTTGATTCACAATTTCTAGAAAAAATAAAAATATTAAAGAATAAAAAATAAATATTTATCATACTATCCCCGTAATATAAAAATACTAAGAAATTAATAATAAATATTGATTTTTCATTTTTTTTTAAATTAAAAAATCTCATGTTTTAAGCATAATTTTAATCTCTCCTCGACCTGCGAAGATCTCACATTGTCACCATTTCCCCTCTTCCTTCGCAGGCGGAGCCCCAGCATTTACTCCTTCCGCGAAGGGCTTCTCCAAAATCCGGCGCCATAGAACCTCGCCGACATCTCCTTCTCCAACGCCACCAGCTCCGGCAAGGCCATCTTCGTAGGGTACGCCGCATCAGCCCTCAACCTCACCAACGACCTGGTAGCGTGGAAGCTGATGCCGTCGTCGTCGTCTTCGTCGTCGCCATCGCCATCAACTGGACTGACTCTGTCATTCATCAGAAGTCCGGGCCTCTTCCTCACAAGCCCGACGCCACGGCGAGTCATGCCACCGGCTCCGCATAGGGCCCGCCGGACGATCCCCGCCGGGAGCTTCACGGCCGCCAGATAGACGAGGTTCGCTAGGCCGCATGGGCAGCAACAGACGACGGCGGTGCACTCCGCCGCGGTTTGCCCGGTCGACTCCGCGATCCGTGCGCCCAGCTTCGGCTTATGGTTTTCCTTCAAGATCAGAGGTTCTTGCCGCTGGCACCGGTAGGACCGATAGGCAACGAAGACTGGGGCGGCTCCTCCTCCGGCTAGGTAAGGCATGGCCGCAGGAGGATAAGATGACTCCTTCGCCATCCTCCCCTCCCCCCGTCGTTCAGATTTCTCCCAGCTCGATCTGACTCCGGAAGTCGATGGAGAATTTATACAGAAGGGGACAACGAAGGCCACCAATTAAAGGCCCGATGGCATGGGGGTAGAACACGTAACACCTCAGAAGATGGATATCACGCTTCCAGTCAAAACGCTTTGCGTGGACATCGGATATATCATATATATATTATCGACAGATGGAGATGTTATTTGCTGAATTTTGCATCTTAATTAATTTCTGAGGTGTCAATTGGTAGATAGTTAATTTTGGGTGCTCGGCTGGATGAGCAGTCTACGCGATCTAAATTCTGATCGATCGATCGAGGTGTCGGCATGTCAAATTCAGGTGATCATTACCCGAGCGTTGACCAGATGCCAAATTCTTCGCATCCTTCCAAACATTCGGTACAGGGAAACAACAAGAAAACTTGCTTCGTATAGCTCAACTTGTAAATTAGCAAAAAGCAAGAGGAGGTTAAATTCCACTGTTATAGTGAACAACACTCAGAAAAGAAGTCGAGAGAATGTCAAAATATACACAAAATAATCACACTAAAGTAGAGAGTAAAATTCAATCCAGTGTCCACACATTTAAGCTACAATGAAAGAATACATTCGCTGCTAGCGACTTACTATCAAAAGCAGCTTGACAATCAAGATAAAATCCCCACGGGAACGGTCACCCTATAGATCAAAAAAGAAAAAAAGAATACATTTGCCAATGGACGATTAACATCAATACCCCTAGACGATTTACATATCTGATTTTGTTTTGAGAGTGTTGGTGCAGTAGGAACAGAAGTCACCCTTGTGGCTATGCTCTTCCAAGGAGATGCTTTCCATGCCTTGTGTTGATAGATTTCTCTAAGATAGATTTCTCTAAGAGCATCAATAAGCCAACAATACCGACGGAGAGCCCAAAGGTGTATCTGGAAAGGTAACAGTCAACAGAGATCTCAATTTTCATCTGATTGAAACAGTGAAAGATTTATATGTTTCAAGCGAAAGTTGTAAACATACCTTAATTGAGACGGTCTCCAGAAAAATGAGAAGAAACTCTGCATAAATTATTAAAAACATGCTGTTAGACTTCATATAACAGCCATTTCCTTTGAGATTGCCTCAAATTTTGATGAATGAGACAAGATTGTCAATACATAATCAATAATCATTACTCATTAACAGGCTTCACAGTTTCACTGGCAAGGTCGTGTACAATATGTGAGAGATACAAGTAGGGGGGTTCCTAAGCCAAGATTAAAGTTTTACTTTTTTAAGATTTGAGCACAAATGCCTATCATGGCACATTCCCATGGACGTCCAAATAGTCAACAGATTCCAACACTGGAGACAAATGTTGCTACAAGAAAGCTACAAGATGTATGTTGGACAACATTCAATGTGAAGAAAAAGACTCTCAATAAAATGATTTCTTGCTTGGAGCTTGTAAAATATGCATAGTTGCAACGAGCATCAAAAAACTAGTTTGATTAAGAAGATCCACAATAATGCTCGCTTGTCGTTACTCATCAAGCCCACAAAACCAATTAAAATGATTATGAACAATTCCAAAAAAGATAGCATGACTAATAAGATAAATTCAGTGAAAAAACCCTACAATTGTAGAAACTCAATAAGAAAGCAACATCATCAAAATACCACTGTTGCATTCAGCATACACCTTTCAATGATCTAATCAAACAAAACACTGACGCAATAGGGGTTTCGAATGACTCATATTTCAAGCCAATTACTATTAAACAAATTAATACCCAAATAATTGCACAAAAAAGTTAATGCAAGGACAATCTGATGCAAGAAGAAATTGACATTGGAAGATGACATAGTACTACTATAAAGTGAATAGCCAAGATTGCTTGTATAATATTGCATCGGAACTACTACGATAACTGTTTTGATGTCTGTGTAACTTTATTCTTGCCTTCTCGGATGCGTCAAATTTGCATCTTCTGAATTGAATTACTGAAGTCACATGACTTCTAACTGTTTCTCAGCAATCATAAACAGGCAGATTTTGAGCTTTTGATTAGACTAAACAGTAGAACATTTATGCATAATTTTTCTCTATTATAATTAAGGTAAAAACCCTTCAGCAGTCTATTTTTCACTTGTGAAACCAAAAAATCTTTGAAAGATTATCTCCAAATTTGACATGTTCTACGTATCCAAACACCAATCGAGATTCCAAACATTTTCATGTTCAGCATGTTTCATTTTGGTGTCTGTCGAAAACACTTAAATTGAGTCTACATACCAAAACAATTGTGCATTGAAAATATATAAAAAGAATTGATATTTACCTTAATCATCGAAATGAAAGAAAACCTCTTAACAGTAGGTGGTTTCTTCACAATCTTTCTCTCTGTATCACCTTCCTTGAACATTTGTTGAGCAATTTCTTTCAATAACACTAGCTCAGCCTTATCTATGTTTAAGGAAAGTAAGGACTGCCTCATGGATTCACGATCAGCCTCAAGTGCCTGGAGGCGCGTAAAAAGCTTCCTTATTTCGTCTTCGTCAACGCCGCCACTTACACCCATACTGTTCTGGAGATCCCTTGATTTGCTGATATAGTCTTCACTCACTATGCGCACCGCATCCACCGTATGCACTTGGTCATTCGTATCATCTTTTCCACCACAATCTGACGCACAGTCAACCGTGGAGGGGCAATCCTCTCCCTTATTGTGCTCGAGGCCTGAAACTGGGTGGCTTGGTGACTGTCCCACTATAACCGTCTTGTCCATTACTTCACAAAAATCGTTGCTTGACTTCCGTTCGAGCTGGCTGATCTGGCGGTTCAGATTCTGGAATTGCTCAGAAGGACTCACACCTAAGGCGTGCTGATCAAATTGGGGATAATCGCGAAGAAGCAGGTCGAAATGGGGGAATGAACAGGAAGCCGTGTCGAGAGAACTCTTTTGGTGCGAGGGAGGCTCATCGCCATCGATGTAGATGCCATGGCTGTGAAGACGCTGGCGGTATGCCTGGAGCGCACGGCTTAGGGCTTCGATGGCCTGGTCTCGCTTGAATAGCAGATCCTCTAGAGCCGCGATCTCTTGCTGGTTGTGCGCCATCTTCCCCTCGGCAAAACGCTTGAACTGGCGTGCTTCCATCAAACTCTCAGCCTTCTCTCGCTGCAGGCGGAGGATCATCGACATAGCCTCAGTGGCAGAGGACGCGGCAGCATTGCGCTCCTCCTCAAGCTCCATCTGTAGCTTCTGGACCGCCTGGTGGTGGTTGATTAGGGCCTGACGTAGGGCCTCCACTTCAATCTCCATCGCCACCTTGGCCACGCCTGCGCCGACTTCGTCGTCGCCTGGGGCTTCGTCGTCCATCCCCTCCAGCTTCCGCTTCATGCTCATGCTCCATGAAAATGAGGGAGAAGAAGCAGAGCCGCAGCAAAGGCAGGCGCAGGCACACATCCCGCTCCCTACCTCTGCGCCTCCTCCTCCTCCTCTTTCCCCGGGTATGTGCAGGTTCCTGGGACTCCATGGTTTCGGGGAGAACATGAAGCAGGATCCAAAATCGAGCTAGGGCTCCGAATCGAATTGGGCGCGCGCAGGAAAGGAAGAGAAATTGGCGTGATCTCCCTCCCCTCTTTTTCTAAGTCGCTTTCTACTCTCCCACAACTCGACGGCTCTGCGTATCCCTCCCTTAATTATAATTAAAAAAAATGTTAATTCGCAATTAGTTAGATTAATAAGGACGATACAGGTCGTCGTTCCAATGGTATCAACCTTCTCGCGATCGCCCAATCGACACAGTGACGTAACCGTCGAGGTTAACGAATAACAGCATTAATGTCGTATTTACTCTGCCAGATAAATAAATCAAAGAAAATCAATAAATTATAAGAGAGTCCAAATTAAATAGGCTTCCTTTGATACTCTAAAAAAAATGAATCTGAAATTCATTTACTACAGCCACCCTATCGACACCATCGCCCTTCGCCTTGTCCGTTCCCGTAGTGCCCGGTCAACGCCGGCACCCGGTGAGTAATTAATCCAATTGCGATGCTGCACTACATGGTTGACTAGTTCCATCCGTATACAAGTCGGAGGGGATCTTTGTCATTAATAAATCACCACTAGTTGCTGTTGCCTAATATTATTGAAGCATGATGAGCATTCAGATGGATGACACACGGACTCCGAATCGATTTATTTGCAACGCCAAACAAATAACCGTAGGATCGGCTATAAAGTAACTAACTGACTGAAGTGATTGACGTAATTATCTTAATATTAAAAAATAAATAATAAATAATATTGTTAAAAATATTATTAATTCAAAAAATTTATTTTTAACATTAACTAATAAGATGTTTATATATAAATTTATAATCCTAAAATTTTTAAATTGACTCAAAATTTTAAATATACAAAAGATAAAAATTATCAAAAATATTTAAAATATAAAAAACTTCAAAAATTATAAAAAACTAATAATTTATTAAAAATAATAATAATAAAAAAAATCAACGAATCCCCTTACATCACCAACTCTGCGCTCCTGTGTGCGAGGGAAAACGAAAGGTCGAGTGTGTGATTGCTCATGGATGCCACCAACTAATGATTCACAGAAAGAAACAAAAGGTAGTCCGACTGCAACTTTAAACACATAACATTACAAGCATCTCGTAGCAATTAAACACCAGTAACTGTACGGTAACACCAACAACCAGAATTACGTAACAATATAATCAACATAAGTGCACAATAATATGAACAACTTAATTGTCAAATGTGTTGGAAAATATTGTTACTGATAAGTGAATATATATGTGGCTCCACGGGTAGCATGTAGGTTATCTCAAATCCCATAGTTATATATATATATATATATATTCTAGTGTGCAAAAGCATGCAAATAAAGTATCATATATATTGCTCTCCCGTATACATCATGCTATACCTCTTATTTTTCGATCCACGTGGATGTACATTTGGATATCTCGAATCTTAATTCATTCGTAACGCATCTCTATCACAAATTATATATATATAGATTTGTCTGAAAACATCTAAGGATAAACTATTGGTGAGGTATATCAAATATTGATAGAGTCATCATGATTGAGAGAAAGGTGAAGATGAGTTATCTTCGATGTTAATCATATCGTGGAGTTTCTGAAGATGAGGTGAGTTATTTTTATCGTCGGAAGAATTAAGAGGAAGGTGGGATGATCGGAGATGTCTGCAGAGCTGTAGAAGGGAATCGTCGAGTACTGTCGGAAAGGCTAAATCGTCTAGAACGCCTACGGGGAGTAAAAGAGCGAAGAGGGGGTTAAAGTAAAAAATCGGGGGTGCCTCGGTCTTCCATTCCAACACTCAAGTTAGTCTGCGGCGATGTCAACAGAGAAGATCAATAGTAGATGCGTGTATGTAGTTATATATAAAGGTGTGTGCGTATCTTCATCCACGAGAACATACGCCTTTTATAACACAAAGGAGTGAGATGTCACATCCATGATTATCAGAGAGGTTGATGTACTTTTGACAAGATATCATATCCTATTAAGAAGAGTATCCCATCACGATATCAAAAGGTCACATCGTCCATATTTGTTGTTGTGAGAGATATAGTGGGATCGTTGTTAGTAGAAGTCCTAGAGCCAATCATGTGATGGTTGACGAAAAGACTCATTGTATCATATTCTTGTATTAATAAAGGCATGTTTTGGTTATTATACTTACTTTGTATTGGTGCCAA
>JBBUKS010000029.1:11280716-11308503 GCA_038050645.1 Hedychium gardnerianum
TGGGAAAGATCATAGGCTTATAAGGGAAAGATCTCTCCATTGGTATGAGACCTTTTGGGTAGAGCCCAAGAGCAAAATCATGAGGGTCTAGGCCCAAAGTGGACAGTATCATACCATTGTGAAGATACCTAAATTCCTTCGATCCTAACATTATAAGCTATTAACTTAAATACTAAAAATTTATTTATAAGTATATAAAAATTAGCTGATAATTTAATTCTTGTACCAAAACTGTACGTCATGACATGACATGATACAATATTAAAATTGTACCATTCTGGTCAAACACTAAGACTTTAGCATGGCTTGAAATAGTGAGCAATCTTTATTTCTCAATGTTAGTGATAAACACTTAATCTTGCACTTTTTAACAATTTGGTTAGCGTACCAACTACCAGGAAATTCCTTGTGGAGTTGTGGTTGCCAGAAAAATAATCCCTAGGATCTAATTGTCAAATGCAGTTTTCCCACATGTATCCTTGATGCAAAAGACGGCAAACAACCATAAAAGCTGAGGTTTTTGGTCTTGGAATTTAGCATTTTTTTAGTTCATTCTAAACTATAAATAATATTCTCATTCATTAATATCATGCTTGCAGCCATTTGCTCAGATTTTCTGAGACCATTTTGATCTTTAACTTTAAATGATTTTGATTGACCTTGAAATTCTTATCTTGGTCATGGATTGATCTGTTAATTTCATTAATTTTTTGAGATTAGATCAAATTTGGCAGGTTTGCAGGAAGATGCTGCGAGGCTTAAATTTTTATGTTATGCAAATGGAGTTGATGAACATGAACATATGATTTGGTAATCTTTGCAGTAAATTATAGAAATAACTTTAAACATTCATTTCAATTCTTTTAGTTTTTATCGTGGAATGGAAAACACAATTCAATTTCATAGTGGTAAGTAGTTATTGTTTTTTGTTATGTATAGGTTGCTAGGACTGAAGAATATCTTTGCAAGGCAACTTCCTAATATGCCTAAGGAGTACATTGTTCACCTTGTTATGGATCGGTAACTCAATTCAATTTTGAACATACTTTCAATTCACTTTTTCTCCTGATTGTTGGTTATGTGTCACATTTTTTTATTTAAGATTCACGGGTTTTAGTTAAGGGTTACTAGAGCTAATAGTTATATTATAGATTTAATCTTATATGGTGTATTTGATGATTGAGTATTGTGTTTGAGTCTGAAATATGAGTGAAATTGTTCACTGTTTCTGGAACAATAAATTTTTATTCCTCTCAATTTGGTGTTAGAGTATATAAAATCCTAGGATTTTATTAGGGTTTCCTTTTCAAAGTTTCCTGTTTGAGGGGTGGCCTTATAGTCCCAAGTGTTTGGATGCCAAATCAAGCTTTAACACGAAACTAGTAATATTATTGATAAATTTATGAATACATTTATAAATATTATAGTGTTAAACATACATTTTTTAATATATGAATACTAATTATTTATGTTATTAAATTTTATTTATAGTTTTAGCATATTTAAGTTAGAATAAATAACTCCAGATTATTGATATAATATTATTCATATATTTTACCATTATAAAATAATATTATTATATATTTTACATCTAGTTTATTTAAAATCTCATTATTATTAAAAAATAATTCATACTACAGTTAATATTTGAATTGATGAGATCAGAATAACATAAATTGTTTTATTATATCAAACTAGATTATACTTATTATTGTTAATAATAATTGATTAGTAATATTCTAGTTAAGTTTCTTTTTTGTTGTACTTTTATTTTAAACCATTGTGTATTTGTTAAAGTTCTATATAGATGGTTGTAGTTGCCCTCCGCAGGGTAGCAGCACCAGTGCCGCAACAAAAAAAAATTTAAAGCTTTAATTTTTTATTTTTTAAATAGATATTTTTTTATTATAAATAAAATGTTAATAATAAAACTTATATTATTAATAATAGTTATAAAATATTAATAATTATTTTAAACTTTATAAATATTGCTTCTTCAAAGAGATCTCTAAAGATAATATGAATAAATTCTTTGCAGAATCACAGTTGTTTCTAAACTTAAGCATAGGTTAGTTACCTGGCAGAGAGAAAATATCCATTTTGGCCAGTACGTCAAGTCTCTCTGAAGAGATGAAAGCCCTAGAAAGTGTGTGCATGTGACACTAAATCCATATTCTTCTTTTGCTGCAGCATCCCAGCGACCCTATAAAGAACAAAAGGTTACCGTCCTAAGTATTGTTTCTAGTTCCGCTGCTGACTCATGCATGCAAAAGCCCAGAGGCGAAGCAAACAGCAGCCTACTTTGGTCCCTTCCAGTTGCTTGCTTAATCCGTTACACATTCATGGAGATCAGTTTTTGTGACGACACCAGTTCAAATAGTTTGGTTGTGTTTGTGGAAGACAACTGTAATGGTAGTTGTGGTGGCCATATCACCAAATGATGATAATGATGGTAGTGTTTTTAAGTCTTTGTGGTGCATGCTATCGTCTGGATTTATTCATCTATATATGTTGGTTTGTAATCATTTAGCCAATATTTGTTCCCTTTTTGGCACAATTGCTTAATCATCTAGGTTCAAGTCTAATGTTTTGAAGGTCCATGAGAGTGTTCCAATCTTTTCAATCCTATTATGGTTTGGTTTACTGAAGTTAGACTGGCTTATATGCCATTATATATAGTTCGAACGATAACATCCATGTATATTTTAACTTATTTGCACAGTGACTTGCAAGGACAATGGAGTATTGGTTACTTGATGATGCACCTCTTTAGTTACATTTTGCTTGATGCCTAAAGTCACATTGGTACCAATGATGATCAATATCTTTGTGAGCCCGTCTCAAAATTTGAATAGCTAATCCACATTAATTAATTAGACTTAGCGATGGGTTAAATGGTATAGTTTATTTGTTGGTAGCTCGGAGAATTATAAACATGACTATTGTTTTTCAATTAGTTATTTATTGCATTAATTGCGATTTCATCAGTTTTATCGATATATTGACAATAAGAAATATATGTGGCCATGAACAACAACATTTTCTAATAATTTTACCTGAAAGACGAGCCAAGGCATAGTCACATGCATGGAATACACACCTTGCTTGGGACAAGAAGAAGATGGGAGGGTTCTCCAACAGTACTTCCTTGGCATCTATATATCACATTCTTCTCACGTTGCTTGTGACCTCTATCTCTTCTGCTTCTGTCTTAAGTTTCTCATCCTGCATTCCACGCAACATTTGCTCTGTTCACTTGCAATTTTGTCTCTGCATATTGGCTTAAACTTTAACCATTCAACCCTCCCTCTCCTCTATTCTCATTCAAAAAAGTTTGAAATGCATGAGTTATTGGATTGTTTGTGTCGAGGGTTCAAACTTGTGTGTTCATGAACTGATTTGAGTTTGAGTATTGAGTATGATCCAAGATTGGGTGTCTATCCATCAGTGATGTTAATAGTAGTTCAGTTCATAAATATATAATTTGTAGTAATTGATGCTCAAACTTTTTAATTAATGTCTTCTAATGTTAGTCATCTATGAAATAGTTCATGGATATGAAATCATGAACCCTGTCAGAATGATTTTGAGACTACAATATAATGTTGTTTATTTTTAAACTATGTACATTTGTTTAGGTGATTGACATTTTTGAGATGAAAATTATGTAATGACATATTGACAAAAATTAGTAGACAAATGGGTTACATTTGCATGGCCAATTGACAAATTTATCATGGAATATATTTTTCATTTTGAATTAATTAGAAGCTGATAAAAATTGAAGTGAATTGATAAGTTATCACAATCTACATGTAAACATATATATAGTTATAAATGTAGTTTAACTAGCAATGGTTTGGAACTTGGTAGTTGGTTCTACTCGAAGAGATCAAACTTAATTATTGATTGCATACAAGATTAGAACTGATGTTTTCTTGATTATGTAGTTTAATAAAAAAAAGTATGTATTTAAAGACTATGCATATAAAAATGATGTCTTATATCTTACTCCTTAGAAGGTCTTAAGTGGGAGGGAAATCTGGAGGCTTTCCAAGAGTTTCAAATTATTATTATTTTTAATTCCAAACTAATATGCTACGACTTGACTTCAACTTCATTCTGCTCTAATCTGCTCTAGAGGTTCCATAAACACATCCAACATTAGAGCAAAACACGACCACCTTGTCTGCTGCATGTGTCAACCACTAGCGTTGTCTGGGTTATTGAATGGAAGCAGTTAGATCTCCAATTAACCAGAACAAGCTAGTTCCTATAGATTATATATTAATGAGTAGAGAGAGTGGAGCAGGTTCAATGGACAATGATATCTTAATTGTCATATGACAACCATCTGATCATATCTTAATTTGATCAGGAAACATATTGTAGGGTATATATTCCATGTTGAAAAACAAAATTACAAGTAACTACTTCAAGCTAGGCAAAGCATGCCTAGCTCATGCACTGTCGAATGGTTTACTATCTTAGTCACAACATGCCCACTTAAAAAGAGTAAGTTGGTTAATGAAGTCTGTGGGAAGAACAATGTGTTGACCCCTCCTAATTAAGTGTGCTTCTCTCGCGATCCAATCGGTTGGTCTATTTTGTTCTCTATCACACTAGGAAACAATAATCTTTCAATCACACACTAAGATATTAATGCATCTAGCTTGAGCTATCACGAGCAGATCACTAAAGGTCCCTCCAATATTTTGTCAATTGAGTCCCTGACAAGGTTGGCAATTAATCAATCTCAACCAGTAAACTTTGGCAACCGATGGATCAAGTTATTTCCAGGCCAAGGCATATATTGATCACTAATTTTACATCGACAAGAAACATGGGACCTATCATACCCATAGTTCTAAGAATCTCATCGATGCCAACAGACATCGCTCTTTATCTTCAAAAGTTTTCCACTGGGTGGTAACCACTACGCCTCAGCTACAAAGCCACCATCCTAAATAATAGCGTATTGTATTCTTGTGTGCACCATAGAATAGTTCGATCATGTTGATGCATTTGTTACCCATTTTCATAAAAATAATAGTTAGTGTTATCTTTTGGAAATCATTGTATTTTAATGTGTGTTAATGTGTTGTTAATATGGCTCGACTTAGATGTATATTTAAACGATGCTGCATTGAGTGTACAGGTTAGTCGTGCTACGATGGCTTTGAAGATTGAGGGCAGGTAACTTGAATCAAGTGATGATAAGTTTGAGAGCAAGAGTTTAGATTAAGAAGTAAAGAAAACTACCAAACCATTCCAATCGACTAGAACAGAGTGGACTTTATCATGTCAATCAATTAGAATAGAAAATTCTAGTTGACACTAGATGAAGGGTCTTCATAACAAAATTCATTGTTTGAAGTCCAGTTGAATGAAATTCTTCAAGTTCATTAGAATAATGAGTATCCTATTTGAAGATATAAGTGTTAGTCTAACATTCAGTACATTTGAGTCATCAATTTGATTAGAATATTATTCTAGTCGTCAATTAGAAGCTCTTAAAAAGTTGTTGTGTATGAATAACTCATGAATAATATCCAAAACTTCTATGCTCATCAAGATAAAGTGCCCAAATTAGGAATCCAAGAGTTTTACTGAGGTTAAAAGTTTTACCATCTCAAACTGTTGGTAAATTATCACTTTTTTTAGTTTTCTATTTTTTATCTTTAAGAATAAAATATGTGATAATGGTTATTAATCCATTAGTTGTAATTAGCAACCACTAATTATGGTCAGTGGGCTAATCATGGCCACTAATTACGGTTAGATGGCTATAGTAGTGGTCATCAATCTACTAATTTTCCTGTACTGCTCTTTTCAGACAAATTTGTGAAACAAGTGTCAAAAATAATACTATCTCCGTACTAAATTCTACTCAATCTCCTTTAATTTCATTACCCTTTGGTGAAGCACAGCTCATAATTAGTCAGCTTCCTCACTAGATTTGTCTAATCTATTGTTTTTTTCCTACCAACCACAAACTCATCCTTTATCTTCATCATCTAATCGAATCAACATAATGTCAAATTTTTTAGATCATAATCATTCCTTCTACGTCCACAATGGGACATGGCTATTAATTAATTGTCGTTAATTATTAAACCATTAGGGAGTTGTGTGTTCTGATCATATATTTATTTTCAAATTTTCAAACTGGAGAGCATATATATCTTGTAATTATGTCAGCCATCAACCTGGCAATTTTCATCAGATCCCTGACTGCACCAAGAAGCTCGATCACTTGGGTCATTTGACCACTGGACACTGTGTGAAAAGACAAAATGTCAGGGATATCGAGGATCTGAGGCCCTACGGCGAACAAAGAAGAGAGGCGCTGCTGGCCATTGTAGTCGAGTTGGCCACTGGCAACGGTGGAAACGTAAACAGGCACTTGTGTGATTCTCTTTTTTTGTTTTGTTTGAATAAAAAGAACAAACTGTATTTCTTTTGTGAGACAATAATTTAAAAATATTAATTATTTGAATGAGTCTTTTAATATTAATGCTTGATGAAATTTTTTCATAATACTAATCAATCATTTTAAAATTAATTAATTTAAAAAATTAAATACATACATAAAAAAACAAATAAACAAAAACATAGCCTCGTGCCAGTGCGACGTGGACCACCATGGACACCACCACTCCAGCGATTTTGTGGCCGCTAGTTGGCATATAAATTTCGTTCATGGGATAGACGCGAAAGAAAGAAAGGAAGCTTTATCAATTCAACGCGGTTTCAACTTCGAATGCCCTTTTTCTTGGACTCTTTGTCTATTTGACATAAAATACAATACTGAGAACGCGTTTTCCTTCTCTTTCTTCCTTCCTTCCTTCTGGCTTCGAATGAACAAGCTCCTCTGTGTATCTCAATTGGGTCCAGGTGTTTATACTTGAAAATATGTTTTTTTTTATATATAAATCGTTTCGGTTTGATTCTAATTTAGATATTTGTAAGTGAATCTTAGTGATTTGAAATAATAAAAATACCAATCAATCTATATGTGTAAACATTTTCTATGTGAAAATAACTCGCAACAAATTCCGGGTCCCCCCTCCCCCAAATACTTCCTTATTACTCACCTCACCTACCTATCTTACTTTTCCTTTCCTTTACTGTAGAGATGGATCGGATCACATGCGTAGGAGGCCAAATTCACGAGACGCCCGGGACATTCCCGATATTCTTTGCATGGCCCAGGGCTGGCTGAATCCAAGTTACTAGGCACAACGTCATCTTAGAGCAATAAAAGAAAATATATATAAAAAATAAAACATTTATATTTTTAGCGTCTCTATTAATTTATTTGAGAATCAATATAGAGTAAGTAAATAATGGATGATTATTAATTTGAACCGTAATTATTATATGAGAAAAAAAATAAAAATCTAATTATTTTAATTTTTAAATTTTATGATGATAATATTATATGTATTAGTCAATAATTCATCCTAAAGGGATAACAAAATAATTTAATACCTGAGAAGCAAGTCACTCGATATATACTAGAATACAATATTTTCATGATTTAATCATGTAGATTTATATCTAACATAAAGGAAACAATAGCAATGACAAAATCAGTCTGGATGATCTAGCCCAGCTATAGACTATGAATACTAATGCGACACCTCGAGTTATTTTTTATTTTTTTCTAATAAATAAAAATTTATTTCCTTCTCACTGTCATTAGGCCCTCGAGCTATTGTCCGAGTAGCTAATAACGAGGCTCCGCCCTTGAACAATAGAAATCTTGTGTGTATTGAAATATCAATTTTTCGATCATATCAAATAGATGAGATGCTAATATTGTATAATTTTCATCTTGATTCCACATAACGACCATTTGAAGTTGATTGTACTAGACGATCTTAATACTCAATGCTCTTGTTTAGAAACTATCTCAGTGCGATTATACTATAATAAATAAATTGAGATACAAAATAGGATGTAACTTCCATATAAAAGATAATTAATTAGATAATATTAAATTTAAAATAATCAGTTTGGTTTTATAAAAATATTTTATTAATCATTAGAATAAATTAAAAAAATATTAATAAAAATTTATCCAAATGATCAATATTTTTAGATTTATTTTTCATCAAAAGAAAAATCTCTTATGATACATCGTAATTAAAATTAAAAATTAAATTTTTTTAATTATTCATTAAAAAATCTAACTACACCACTTATATAAATATTATGACAAAAAGTGAAATGCTTGCCTCTAGTGCCCCTCTCAATCTGTCTCAGAACTAACACAGAAGAGATAAATCACGGGACTAGTCTAACTAGTCCAAACAATGACCGGTACATAGAAGAGGGTAGAAATCTGACTACTAGTTATGATTTAACTTGTAGATCTTACGATGACATCACTTCATATATTAATCATCAATTCATCTCGTTAAGACAGAAGAAATGAGATATAATGTATATACGAGTTCTTAATAAGTGATATTGTACTAGCTAGAGAAGGTTTGAGAAATAGAGTTGATTTACTGGATTTAGGATTATGTTTACCGTAACCGCCATGAACTTGACCCTTTGCACAATTGCACTGGCACAAACTTCATCAAAGCAAGCTTGATCTTACAAAGAGTATTTTAATTTCTTGATAGTGATAACTGATAAATTCCATTAGTAAGGTTTTATTAAAGTTGTCAAATATGATGAAAAGAAGCATGATGTTATGGTTATCTTATAGGAACCGTTGAATTGCATTGAAGTATTTTGGCAAGTATATATACTGTGATTATGTTCAAGTCGATAGCTAAATCGAAGCAAATTGAAAGGTTTAATGTATCAATTTGACTTCGGTTTGAATACCAAGTGAAATTATATTGTTGATTTTTGTTCGGTTTCAATTCGAGCTTATACAAACTATTAAAAGTAAACTAAATTGACTGTTCGGAAAGGACAATCCAAGCAAAAATATATATATATATATTTCTGTTGGAACCTTTTGGCAACGGCATTATTGGCGACATTGTTTTGCAGCCAGAAGGATCGAATCACCTCATGTTCCTAAGATGCTGAAAGAATGAGACAGTTATTGATTAAATCGCTTAACTATTCAATGCGAAGGCAAATCTCATACTCCGAATGCAAAGTTTTCCAATTCGAAATGACAAATTGCTACCATCAGAAGAACTGCGTGAACCTAGCTAGAGGAAGGTACAACTTCTAATGAAAAGCCAAAGAGGCAAAACTTTTTTTAATCAGATATTCAGATGTTACCATTTAATTAATTTTGAAATAAATAATTTGATTTTATATTTCATCTATTAAATAAATCTAAAAATATAGTTTTTGACGTGAAGTTTCAATTTCATCAATAGTTCAATCTAGATGTATTTTACATAAAAATTAAATCTAGACGCTGAAATAATTTGTACGTAAAGGGAGGGGCCGAATGAACTTAATTTATCATGATTCGATTAAAATTTCATCTATGATTGACGATCTCAGTAATTTTAAGAATAAAAAATTATGTCCTCAAATTATAGTACAACGACATGATATTTATAATTTAATTTTCAACTATGATATATTTCATGATATTTTCTTTTAAGTGGGTTGATAAATTTAAAATATTAAATTATTGAGCCGTTTGTTATGAATATTTTTTAATTTATTTAGATGATTGATAATTTTTTTTCTTATGAAATCAGATGAATCTGAGATTAATAAGTCTAAAGTGATAAAAAGGTGAATAAATCATGATGATTAAAAAATTAATAGATATAAGAGTAAATTACAGAGAATACAAAGCTTGATGCCTATCAACTCTAAGATTCAACCATCAATCTTAAATAACAAATTTTCATTCGTTTAACACCTCAATTGTGCCCGTGGGATAAAGATTAATAGGCCTGAAAAATTATACGATGCACACACGCGCGGTGTGTCACGGCAAAAATCCTACTCCTACTCCTCCTGCTCCTACACTTACTCGTACCAGCGCTGCATTAAACGCTCTGAATCAAATGCTGGTAAGTCGCGAGACTGACACTCGTTAGAACCAACGCACACATGGCGTCCCAGTAACAAATACAGAAATAAATAAGACAATGCGCAAGGCGGAGTACAGTGAACAGAGTGCAGAGAGAGTGGGTGGCCCTCCCTCACCTCCCTCATCTGCTACCACTACTGCTTTCCCCTCCTCCCTTGCTCTGCCACAAACCACAGCTCCAGGCTCCAGCTCCTCCCTAATGGCGGCGGCCACTAGCCCTACGGTATCCTTCTCCGCTCTTATTTTTCTTCTGCTCTACTTGTTCTGCTTCAGGCCGGCCGACGTGGCGGCGGCTGCTGATGCATCCCCGGCGGAGAATCCGTTCACCGCCCGAGCGGCTCTCATCCGGTACTGGAACCGCAAGGTGCCCACCAACCGTGGCCAGCCGGCCTTCCTCCTCGCCAAGCTCTCCCCGCTCTCTGCCCTCGACTCCGCCACTTTCTCATCCCTTGCCGCCGCTGACCCCGCCGCGCTCTCCCTCCGGCTCCCCGCCCTCTGCGCCGCAGCGCGCATCCTCTGCAACCCCGCCGACACCAACACCTACTCCGCCGACGCCCGCAAGGACGACTCCTCCGCCTTCGCTGCCTACCAGAACTCCAACTTCTCCGACTACGGCTCCGGCGCCAAAGGTGGCAGCAACGCGTTTAAGAACTACTCCGACGACCTCAACGTCCCAGTCGATTCCTTCCGCCGCTACAGTCGAGACTCCGTCAGGCATAATGAGTCGTTTGCCTCGTATGCTCCTGATGGAAACGTCGTCACCGCCAATTTCACCAGCTACGCCTCCTCCGCTACCGGCGGCGCCGGTGATTTCTCCTCCTACGACCACGAGGCCAACGTGCCTAATCTTAAGTTCACCAACTACGACGCCGCCGCCGCCGCCCGGAAACGCTCGTTCTCCAGTTATTCCGACGACAGCAACGCCGGGGACCAGTCCTTCGCCGGTTACGGAAAGCACGGCAGCGGCGTGCCTACCTCCTTCAGAAGCTACGCCGAGAACTCCAACGTCGTCGGTTCCTCCTTCGCCGGTTACGGCGAGAGCGCCAGCGGCGCCAACGATTCCTTCGCCTCCTACGGATTTGACGGCAATGTGCCGGAGAACAACTTCCGTTCGTACGGCGCCGGCGGGAACTCCGGGTCAGAGAGTTTCGCCAGCTACCGCGACCAGTCCAATGTCGGCGACGACAGCTTCAGCTCCTACGTCAAGGGTAGCAACGCCGAGGCCGCTGAGTTCGTCAATTACGGCAACTCCTTCAACCCCGGGAGCGACTCTTTCAAGGGCTACGCCGAGGGCTCCGCCAAGCACAAGGTCACTTTCAAGGGCTACGCCGGCGACAACACCACATTTAAGTCCTACGCCAAATCAGGGGTCGATTTCAAGTCCTATCGCAACTTCTCCGTCAATCCCTCCTCCTCATCGGAAGGCGACTCCGCCGGCGCCTCTCTCCTCTCTCTCCCGAACGGGAAATCGACCAACAGGTGGCTGGTGGAGCCAGGTAAGTTCTTCCGCGAGCACGACCTACGGCGTGGGAGTGTGATGCCCATGCCGGACATCCGGGACAAGATGCCGCCCCGGTCCTTCCTGCCGCGGTCAATATCGGGTCGGATCCCGTTCTCCGCCGCCGAGGTCCGTCAGATCTTCGCCATCCGCGAGGACACGGCGCTGGGGAAGGCGGTAACCGACACCGTGGCGGAGTGCCAGCGGTCGCCGAGTCGCGGGGAGACGAAGCGGTGCGCCACCTCGGCGGAGGACGTGATCGACTTCGCCGTCTCGGTGCTGGGGAGCGACGTGGTGGTGCGAAGCACCGCCTCCACGATGGGCTCCAAGACCGACATCCTCATAGGGACTGTGAGCGGTGTGAACGGCGGTAAGGTCACCAAGTCGGTGTCTTGCCACCAGAGCCTCTTCCCTTACTTGGTCTACTACTGCCACTCGGTGCCAAAGGTGCGGGTGTACGAAGCAGACATCCTGGCCGTCGATTCCAAAGAGAAGATCAACCATGGCGTCGCCATCTGTCACATTGACACGTCAGCGTGGAGCCCGTCCCACGGCGCCTTCATGGCGCTGGGATCCAAGCCTGGTATGATCGAGGTTTGCCATTGGATATTTGAGGGCGACATGACGTGGACGGTCGCAGATTAATCCATTCATAAATTATTAAATATATAACATTCCTCAAAGCAAATAATGAACTCACAGGAGAAAAATTTGTGGAATTGTGTGAACCGGATCAGCCTTCTAGATTTTGGTAAATGTGGATATGTATCTTGATCCTCTCTCCCAAATGGGGGTGGGGTAGGGTTTTGTGAAGCTTGTTCGTGGAGAAAGTTCTTAATTATTACTTTTCTTATCCAAACTCTAATGATTTATTGAAGTTCTATAGATCGTCAATTATGGGTAAGGTGTCATTGTTTTGGGGCAAGAATCTCATATCACAGGACAAAATTTCCTGTTAATCTCTTTATCTGTTCTTGGCAGTATGTTAGTAGATTTGATCAAAATTCTCTCTTTACAGAAGATTTACCTTGACAAAATGGACTTGCTTTGTCCCCTTCTATGGGTTGGTGATTAAAATTCAAAACATAAAATGAGGACCATTTGTTATGTCAGTCATTTCGCATAATCTGGATGGAATTTTTGAAAAAAAAAAAACTCCACTAGATGGATGTGACGCTACTGAAGGGACGCCGCCGAGAATACTACACAGCTACCCTTTTAAAAAAAACAATCAAATATATATATATAGTAATTGAGATATTTAATTTTTTAAATTAATTAATTTTAAAATGATCGATTTAATTCATTTTTATAAAACATATTTAAAGAGGATAAAATTTTGAATAGTGTCTTGTTTTGATATTATTTTTGAAAAAAATATACAAAAAAAAGAAGATGTTTTTTTATTATTATTATTTTTTTACCTTCTTTTTTCTACAGTAGGATGTACCTTTCACAGTTCAACTCCGACCTAATAGGTTATTTTTCTCCGTATAGCCTTTAACGCGTCGGACCGCTCAGAGCTCTAACGATTGGGATGCCCTTGCGAGTTGACTCCTTCCCCACTTGCAGCGCGACACCGTTTCCTCTGGACAAGCTGATATATCCCTCCGTTGCCTCGAGTGGCTCAGCATACAGAACCCAAGCAAGCAACCGCTGCATGTGCGGCGAGGTCACAATTGTCATGTTCGCGAGGGGGCGGCTATTGCATGTGTGAGGTCCAGTCGTCATGCCCTCAAGGCTGCAACGTTGCACACGTGAAAATGGCCTTATATTACTAGAGATACACAGTTTGTAAGTTCTGATCAGCAAAAGAGAGTAAGATAACTATGATTTATTGGACTGTGTGCTGTATCTGATTGTTGAAAAAACTTTTGCCTGTGGAGGCTCCAAATTCCGAAGTGTCTACTCAAGTCAGCTTAGATTTTAGTGGAGTCCAAAAGAAGGGAATTGACTTTGCAAGAAAGATATGGTATGACTGCTTTACACACATCCCCCACTGAGCACAAGCTCGACCCTTTTTCTCGCACTCCTTGCAGTGCCAATTCTTCTTGTCCATTTTCTTTTCCTATCTCGTATGCCCTTTATGCTCTGCTCTTTTCTTTGGAATCCGAAACTATCCCTGTTTACTTTTAGCTTGAAGGCAATAGCATCAGTAGAACAGATCAGATCAATAAAAGTACTAGAGCAGATGCAGGCATTTTATCAGAAATATAAAAAAAGTAGCATCATGATCAAATACTGTTTAGACAAGCTAATAAAACCAGTCGGTCCCTCCAAATTAAGATTCAGAATACAAGTTAATGATAGATTATTCTGACATCCACATCTTGCCACAATTCATTCACAAAGATCTGTCATAGTGTTAATCATTCCTGGCACCTTGATGATTTTCCTGAGACAATCTATCACCTAGAAAGACTCCAGCCGAGAAACTCCACACAGCCAGATAGAGAAGATAGGAAAATTGCGATCTCAGTTCATCATGTAACTTGAAAAATATCAGGAACTTATGCAATAGCCATTTTCAAGTCACTCTTCGACAACAGTGACCAGCTCATACTCGATCAAAGAAAGATTGTTGTCCTCTTTTACTGTGAAATCAGTTGGACTTGTGATTTCGATCCGGCCCCACTTGTCCACACACAGCCTCATTGAGCCTCTAAACATGTCGATTTTCGCATTCCCTGAGTATTACAGTATCATCTTTCTTCATCAAATCAACTGGGTTGAAAAAATTCCAGACGTCAGTGCCAATAAGAGCAAAGTATAACACTAGTGTCAATGATTCAGTAAATGCTTGCCAAGAAATAATATTGAGTCGCTCAAATCACAGAAGACAATGATAGTGGTATTGTTTTATGATTTGCTTATGCTAAATGGTGGACATAGAATCATCTGCATAAGTTCAAAAAGATGAATGCATACATAGTTACAAAGGCATCAAAATCAAAAACATTAGCAGAAGAAAAAAAATCACACCTATGGATCTATCTGAGCAATTCCACAGCAGTAATGACCACATTATTCTAGAAACGAGTCAAATTAATCAAAACAGATGAGCAGTAGAAATTTTACTGAAAAAATACTAGCTACTAGGAATTAGGAGGAATCAAGGGCTTGACAGCTATTCTTGTATGTATTTTTATTATATGTTTATATCCTTTCTAAAGTTCCTAATAGTACTCTTGTAAACAATCCAATTCATATGGGAACAAGACAACACTGACTCAGTAAGATGGTAGATATTATCAGTATGATAACTAAATGAATTAAACAGTTAACTCAAACTAATTAAATGGACCAATGTAGAAAAATTGACCAACCTAGACTTGTTAAAGATCATGAATAGAGCTTATGAGCAATTGCAGCTTTTTGACAAGCTTGTTTTTAGTCTGTTTACACCTTGTATATAGAAACATACATACACAAACATATTAAGTTTTTCTACTTATTAAGAGCTTTGATCTATATCTAATATTTAATGAGCTTGGTAATCAATTAAGCTTAATTGCAAAAATTTGAAAATAAACATAAAAAATATGTTGGCCAGCGATTTAAATAAGATAGAACTTGTTTACAATCTTAAAGAAGACCTTAAACTTAAAACAGCTTGAATTTTACAAACTCAATAAAAATTTAACAAATATAAACCAAATGCTTCATTTTAGTCCCAAGAGGAACTCACTATCATGTAGAGGTCAATAGATGCTGTGATTAAGATTGAACATTTATTTAGTTTAACCAACAAACAGGTTCTCTTTCCATTATCCTCCTTTGCTTTCTTGGATGATAGAGAGTCAGACTCTCATACATTAGACCCAACAAAGCTAACTGAATCCAAATACATACTTCATGAAAAATTGAAAGGTCCAACACGTCAAATGGCAATGAAAAGAAAAAAAAATGGCAGTGTCTCAAACCATCTCTTTTGGCTTTGTTCAACTTTTCCTCTTTTTCTTTTTGAACTGTAAAACCAATTAACTGGGTCTGTACACGAGCATTAGTGCGCCTCTTTGCTAGAACCGTCTTTGCATCCACCACCTTCACTACGAGCGTATGGCCATTGGTGCCCGGACTGAGTTGATTAACCTTAATGAACTCTGGTTTCCTCAGAACAGGTTTCGTCCCAGCCATTTCCTGCAAATTTGAAAATCATTACTTGATCCAACCCATAATTTTGGGTGCTGATAAATATTAAACCCCACTGAAATCCACATATAACCATGCAACGAGAGAGCCCAATGAAACGCTATGTCGCTATCTATGGCACGGTGTAATTGGATCTTCGTATAAGATTTGCATCTATATAAAATATTGAGATGTAGAAAAACATCAAGTACGATTGGCGAATAAAAATTAATAGAAAAACAATGTTTTTCCGATTCAATCAATGACCGGTAGGTACAGATCCCCAGAAACAAATCATATTCGTTGATGCCTAAACACAAGACAAGTGCAGGAAAAGAGAAGAGATTACCAAGCCAGAGGAGGGAAGTTAGAATCACGAACTACAAAGACAGAATCGGAGCATTAGGGTTCGCCAAGGCAGCCAAATCGATTCTGTTGTTCTCTTTCGAGACGCGGGGAGTACTAGCTCACCGTTCAAAGAAGAAAAATTTACGAATTTATTATTTATTTACTTTTACTTATATCAGAGTCGTTGTAGTATAGTGGTGAGTATTCCCGCCTGTCACGCGGGTGACCCGGGTTCGATCCCCGGCAACGGCGTTTACGATGTTTTTTTTGAGTTGGATTATATACCGCTTACCAAAGAAAAAAGGGCAGTTGTTCTGCTTCTCTATTCAATTAAACCTTTGGCAGTTGGCACGCTCCGTGAGTTGTATGATGAGCTCTATGTATATAAATTCGTGCCGATACGCGCTTCTTCTCTATTCAAGAGAAGGCTTCTTCCTCGAGGGATTGACGGCCGCCCTTGCCAGGGTCTGGGATGGAGCTTCTTCCTCCCATCTCTTCTTCCTTGCCGTCGCTTCTCTCCCTTCCGATGAAGAAGCCCCCCTCAAGTTCGACCGGGATCGTCGCCTTTTATGTCCACTTTAATTCTCGAACCCTAGTTTCCTTCCTGTCTATATGAAAAGCTTTCTTCTACTGTTTCTGAATTCCTGAGAACAAGCAACGCCTTGTGACTACAAGGTAGGTATTCGACAATGAACTTAGTTTCTTTTCCTCGTCTCGATTGCTTTTTCGTTTCAATTCATTTGTGCCCTTCCGTCGATCACTTCTGGAGTAGGTATGCTTTCTTTTTTTCCCCCTTTTTTTAATTAGAAGATCATTAACATACTTTCTGTCAACTGACTGAATTCATTCCTAACGCATCTTCAAGCATGTGAGGATAGATGTAGCCTCCCAAACCGGTCGGGTGTCGAGATGCTCCAATTTGAGGGAGGTTTGTTCTTTGGCGTTGCTGTTGATTGAATTACACTTAATTCAATTGACTCGATGAAATATGTGTAGAAAACCGGTGGCTTTCTGCTGCTCCTTCAAGCACCCTACCTGCCGCTGATAGTCAGCAAGTGCATCTTCACATTTGTTTTTTTAATCCACGATTTTGTCGTTGATAAACTATTTTTTCACTTCTGCTTGAAGTTTGTTTCTCTGACAAATATGGGCTTTTGTTTACTATAATGCATTGTATCCATTCATTTCTTCCTTCTTTGATTTATTTGAAATTTGAAACAATGGAATTTTACCTGCAATAAAACTAACCACTTGCTTTTGAGCAAGGCAGACTTCTTGGAACTTGGTGAAGATATCCTTGTATCTCCAACTCTAGTCTTATAATGCCATGAGACACTCTTGTAAGTAGCAGCTAAGTTGCCACAACAATGGTTAATAACATTATATTCTTGACTATTTTGAGCATTGTTTTTGACATGCTATTGGATTTCCCTAAAGCTTAATTGTTAACTTTAGAAACTTTCTTGTGAGATCTGAAACATTCAGATAAGTTTTGTCTTAGCAGACCTCTACTTTCTTTTGTAAATGATTTTTTTTCCTTCGGAAATCACATTACTATTAAGAAACTAATTGTTAATAGTTTAAATTCTAATATATTACACTGGTGTTGAGACTTAAATTTTTTCCAGGTAACTATTGTGTGCTCATTTGACAACGGATACAACGTTGATTGAAATATGATTACAGTAAGCTTTGGAGTCATGTTGGAATATCACACAGCTTACAAATATTCTAGATGCAGATTTACAGGTCTTTATTGATGCATGAAGATTAGAAATTATATTCTCATATTTCACAAATTTTTAGTGCATGCTTTTACTTGATAGGTTAGTGAGGATTAGGTTCTATGTTGTTTCCTAGCTTGCAATTATGAGATCATTACTGTTGCTTTGACATGTATAACTCATGTGGCTTCCATCCCGCTTCTAAACAGCATTTGAATCATGTTCTAGCATGTTTATGATATTCATACTTTATGAAGAGGTTGCAAAAGGACCATATGAGAAGGTGACTATAAGATACTATAATTTATATAATCCCCTACCATGAAGTATAGAGTTTCTTTTTTGATCTTCCTGAAGGAAGAATATGCAACTGCTTTTCTAAGTGCCTGTGGCTCAACATTGCTGACTATGATGAGCCAATTCAGCTTGTTAAACTACTTAACGGCAATGCATTGCTAGCGACTTAAAGATGATTTTTTTACTGGATTAGTCATGTAAATTATTATTTTTAGATTGTACATATTCTCAACTGCTATAGTTTATGCAGTTGAAAGGGGCATTCTTTTCCTTGTATGGGATGAATCCGGCATTCGACCATCATTTCTTACCCTTTCAATGTGCTGGATTTGTTCATAACTGCAAGCTATTGGCCCTTCCGGTACTGTATGGGGTGGATAGTGTGTGAAGGTCAGCTGGTCTTCCTGTTTTTCCTGATCTGTTTTTATCATAATTTGCCTGGAAAATCATGAAGAGCGTAACTAAATTATTTTTTTTCTTCACATTTTTACATGTTGGAATTCAGTTATTGAGACAAGTTCTCTAGTTTGGCAAGTGGTGTTTTTTTCCTTTTATTTGCTCATTTTCAATTCGAAATATTTTATATTTTTTGGGTATCTTGACTGAAAAATCATAAAGAATTTGTAGCCAAATTATGTCTTCACATTTTATGTTCAGTTATTGAAATGAATAGTTCTCTAATATGGATGATGGCTTGTTTTTTAAATTTCTTATATAGAATTCTAACCATTGTATTGTTTTTAACCATTTAGGAATGAACTTCAGGACAATCTGTCTCTTCATATGACATAGTTAGGTGGCAATTCCCTTTGTGAACTACAAAAGTAGTATTAAAGGGTTTACTGGCAGGAGTTCTGTCCCATCAATTCCAAACTATGATCCACAAGAGGGATACGCTACTGCCTCGACCCTTGAACTCTCGAAGCGGGTAAAATCCAAATTTGATTAATTCAATAAGCTCGCCAGTTTGGTGGTCAATTGGGGTGATGTTGAGATGAGCTCAACTTATCTAAGAATTACAGCTGCCTATGCTTCAAAATCCAGGCCCTGCCAAGGTTGAACAGATTATTTTTTCCATGAACGTGTTATAACCTCCAGCCTTTTTTGCTTGTGATAATCACTGGATTTTGTCCTGTATATGACATTTTTTGAAAAAAAATCCATTTACTTGCCGCTCCAAGTCGTCTTTTTTGCTTGCAAAATTTATGTTCTATGGTTCAGTTAATTTTTTGCAATCTCATATTTTTTACACTTTAATCATGCATTTTGATCTATTATTTGAAAGGGAACAAAGATGGATGTATGAGATTGGTTAAATATATACACAAAACTCCCGTTAATGCAGGTCTCGGGAAAGAATCAGACTACATTGATATAATATAGACATGTTCAAAGGTGACAAATAAATTTTATAGTTACATACCAAATAAAATTCTAATTAATGAAATGAAATGCTATTTAATGGATTTGATACTCCTTTATCATATGGTCTTAGTTAGAGTTCAATGGAAGAATATGATTCACGTAGCTAACACTATTGAGTTAGCGGCATTCCTTTTTCGTTTGTGACCACCTAGCCAATGGACTCAGGTGAAAGTGAATATATTTGATTTTGTATCCATGTATATGCCCGCGCTGTGTTTCATTGATGTCCATGTGGTACTTCAACCTCATGCAGCATTTGATAGCAACAAATGTTTTAAGAACATATTCAGGTATCACATGGATGCCATATCATCTACAAGATATCCTTGTGTGTTGTGTGATCTGAACATTTGATCGCATGCGATATAGATGTTTCTGCATACAAGATTCCCTAATAATTGTACCCAGCAATTGCCTTTTGCCTTCCTGTACTTTAAGCTTCAGCATCCCAGATAGCGCCAAACAGAAAAAAACAGCAGGTAAGTGCCACTCATGACCTTCCATATAATTTGCAATGCAGCAGTTTTAATGGGTTGCTGTGAGCTGTCCTCTCATGACTTTGGTTTGCTAAAAATAGGAGAAATTTCAATTTCCCTCCTAGAGTTTGTCGCTTTTGGCAAACTATTCCATAGAATGACACTTTGTTCATTATCAGTGTTTAATATTTCTGCGTTTGACAAAATTATGTTCACCTGAAAGCGTCACTACTCGTGAGTCCGTGGAGTTTAGAAGCGCTATTGAAGCAATGCCCGATGATTGATGACTAATAAGAAAACTTGAAGCGGTAGGTATGATATTTTAAAGGAGCTATGAATTGAGTGGTTTGCTAGGGATCAAATCACTTATAATGATTCAGAATCATATCTTAAAAATGGGATGTCATGTTTGCAGATCCCATTCCTTTCAATTCATATCAGGATTCCTTTCACGACCAATTCATTGGCAGGCTTTTTACACCTTCAGTTTTAATTCGATTGCATTGTTGTCAGTATGTTCTTTTATTGCCTGCACAGTGAATGAATGTCATCTATTAATATTTGCACAATGAGGTTTTTATCTACTGTACTATGATGAATGCTAAAATGTCAGCTAGTTGAACTTCATAATGATGCATCTGAAAGTTCTCTACCCATAATTTTCTGGTCTGACGTTGCTTTTTCATATATATGAGCTGTTGAACCCAAACGTGAGGCGAACATTACTTTCTTATACATGTGAACTGTTGGACCCAAAGCTGATGCAAACATTACACAGGACACGAATGTATTCTGGCTTTTTACTGCGAAGATCTAAAACGTCAAGAACTCTGAATCCAATTTGTGGATTATTGAGTTGAATCATCTTATACTTGTTTCCTGTGGTCGAATTAATTTAAGATTTGCAAAAATGATGTTCCATTACCATGTTCCTTTTAGCGTCACCTGAAAACGGAGTAGAAGTTTACAAATGGCATGTATGGAATCAATCATCCAAACTTGCAAACAGTTCTTGTTTATTTTTATTTGGCAATTGCATTGTTCTTAATTGGGCATTTCTCCAATGTAAGTTATTTTCTTTCTAATCATATAGTTGTGAATTCTGATGATTCAGAAAGACAGGGACGCTCTATAATAAATGACGTTTTGTGGTTGTGATAAATGCTCTTCATGATTGAGTTCGACCTTTATATCCAGAACGTTAGCTGTCATGTCCAGCGTGATTTCATCAAGTCATGAATAAATTCATTGATCTATTGCAGTGGTGAATCCTTGAAGCTCGCTATCGGATATGAAATGGGATATGGTGAAGCTTGGTGTCACAACCAATTGGGCTCATCATTATTGACTTGTGATATGACTTGTGAGTGTGTTCTCTTCTTCACAGCATGGGCTCAGAGTGGACTACTTGGGGATTCATTTTCAAACATAAAAGTACTTTAAGTTCCACGCATGACTCCTTTTATTCATTATTTCAGTTATGCTCAAATCTAGTAGAAACTAAATTTTTGTGAGTATTGTCCTCCCTGATTGACGTAGCTAGTATCTATATGATTGGTTATTCCAATAAATTCATACGAGTATGGTATCTCGTCCTCAAGCTTCAATGTTAAACTTGTGAGTGCCAAACTCAGTCGATCCAGTCCAGCAGAGCACAATTCATGAGGCAACAACAGGATGCACAATTCATGAGGCAACAACAGTACACATGAATCAAAACATGCAGCTCAACTATTCCAGGTGGTGTGTGTGGTCGCTCTCTTGCCTCAAACTCCAGAGGCGAAGGATGCATTTTTAGGCGGGAAATGTAGTACACCTTGCTGTAGCCAAACTATTTGGGTAGCACTCAATACAAATCAGGAGAACAACACAACAAAAAAGAATGGCAACATTTTTTTGGCAGGATCCATTTCCCCCACCTCTTAGTCAAAACCTAGCCTTGGGCTATAAATAGATCACCCTAAGGTAAATGCAGAAAGTTAAAGGCTACATAGGCACTAAGGCACTAACCAAAAAGAAGAAATAGCATGGGCTCAAGGAACAATATAAACGAGCTTTTGTAAGTAGTTGAAACATAGGCACCAGGGGGAGCTCACACATCTGATGCATTGCTTTGGAAAAGGTGAAGTTTTCCAGAGATAGAGAGGGCGGCTCTTGCTAAATGTCTAAAATTAGGAATGGTCACATCATCAAGTAGGGGCACAAATTCATCAATGCTGCACATGCAAGAATTTACAATCATATATTTTATATTTCTAAAATTAAGCTTTGAAATAATTATATGCAAGGTAGTTTATTTATAAGGATTCATTTGCAACTAATTATTATATTTTCCCTTAATTATATTTCCAAATTTATTAATTTTTTTCTTTCTAACTAGACACATGTTATAATAATAGAGGTGAGAAGTTGGGTAGCTTTGACGGCATGACACGCCTGTACGGATATAAGGGGGTGTCTGTCGGCTAGCTAATATAATTTTTTCAGTATAAGAAAACCCTAATTTAGCATCCTACACTCACAATCTCAACCCTCTTCTTCTCTTCGCTAGACTAACTAGTGGAATAGTGAAGGTGGAAGAGGATAACCACCACCACCACCACCACCACCACTACTGTCTTCTTCTCCTACTCCACCGTCACCACCATCATTTCTTCCTCCTTTTGTTCATGGACTTGGTTTGCAACAATGAGCATGTGTCCTACATTCGTTGCACCTATTGCAACACTCTTTTGGCGGTAATTAACTAACTATATGCTTGCTCAAGTTATTTGCTCATGAGTCTACAAGAACAAAATTGTACATCGTTCATCTCACATTTGATCTTCGTTACTACGCATTTGCTATTTGTTTTATGCTATTTTCTTCAGCTGATGATCATAAAACAGTCGATCTGCACAACCCGACACCATTACGTTACCTTATGATCATAAATATAGTAAAGATTATAATTTTGTTCTAGTTAATAGGCACAGTTCTGTTGATAACATGTAAAATTTTAAGCTATTAGCTAATATATGCTACTTTAAATTATCGTGTAACCTAATTTTCGTGGTGTTTTCTTGTTCATGTAACCTAATATTTATTTTATTTTTTTTGGAGATGGGTAACCTAATTTACAACGAAACTTAATAAGAAGATCCACTTAAACTACTTGTTCGATTGTTAGATTTTTTACACAAAAAACATTTAAAGTAGGAATGTTTATGTAATTTACCCTAGTTGTATAGAGCAAACAACTGAATCGTTGTTGTTTAAATTTTGTAGTTTTTTTTTAAAAAAAAGATATTTTGCGTTAGAGAGATTGATCATGTAAATCCAAATGATAAACATATTCATTGATGCATAGCAGGTTGGAGTTCCATGCAACTGGTTGACGGACAGAGTGACTGTGAAGTGTGGCCATTGCAACCATCTTTCTTTCCTTGATCCCAAAAATACGCAATGCGTTTACCCTACGCTTTGCCAGTCTGTTTGCTTTCAGGTTCATATTATGTATTTGCTTCAAATTCTAAAACTTGTTGGGGATCCTTTTCTCTTCTTCTTTTTTCTCTTTTTTCTTCCATTTTTTCTTTTTTTGTTTGTAAAAGATCACTTTCTACTTGAAAAAAAAACATCAAGAACGATATCTAGTTGATGAAAAAATATTTAAATTTAATTTTACTTATTTTTACAATATATGTTTTCAACAAAACATGCGCAAACGAATCTTACTGGTAGTTTAAAAGAAAACATGAAACCCTTTCTATATTCATAACTTAAAAGTGCTAAAAGTATAACTGCAATTAAAAAAATCTAAACTAGGCTCTATACTTATATGTTCTCATCACTAGGTATCAAATAGATATATATTGTTAGTTTAATTCAATTTACTCAAGTATAATTGATTAACCTAGACTATAGCTTGCTATAGGTGTTTGTTTTTACTTACTTTCATGTATGTCTGGCAAAAAGCTTGACAATTAGAAAATGATTAATATTGTGTGCTAGAAATCCTGACTTTGAAATGTTCCCAAGATTTGTCTTCAAAATTATTTCCACTCATATTAATTAATGTGTGAATGAAATAGGGTATGCAATCATCTTCGCCAACCTCAAGTCAACTGAATAACACTGCAAGATTTGGCATGAAAAGTACGTTCACTTTTCCATCTTAACCTAACAACATGCTTCTTTAATTTTCTTTAGTTTTACGTTTGACTATTTCTTTTTAATATCAGTGCCAAAGAAACACAGGACACCATCAGCTTATAATCACTTCATGAGGTATGGATTATACATATGATATATATATCGATCGATGTTTGGATGAAATCTAACACGGCATCTGTATTCAGAGATGAGATACAACGGATTAAGTCTGCCAATCCAAATATTCCTCATCGAGAAGCTTTTAGCATGGCCTCAAAGAATGTAACAATAAAACCCTCAATAATTTCTTCATGTAATACATAATCACTTTTTGGTTCTTGAATAATTTTCTGCAACAGTGGGCTAAATATGATCCCCGCAACCCTTCCACCTCCAATGTTTCAGATTAGTTATATGAAGAAGAAAGATAAGATCTTTCTGATCAGGTAAACGAAACCTAGCTGCTATTTTAACTCGTGAGAATTTTTTTTCTTGCTACATAAAATTATATAATCTATATATTATTCAGTACTATGCAGGGAATTAAGAAGCATGCAATTAATTACTTGATGGGTGTGTGCATGCAAGGATTGTGGTTTAGCAAGCTCATGTATGTATGAGTAGTGTAACTTATTCCTTGTGTTCGATGTGCTTGAAATTTTGTGGAATATTTGATGTGATCTTGAATCTTTGATCAGCAAGGAAGATTTCATGTGCTGCTCTATGTATGATTGTATGTATTTCTGAAGAATTTTCATGCTTAACATTTGAATTCTCTCTCTCTCTCTCTCTTTAGAGAAGGTTTATATAGTTAGGAGTTCATGATAGATAATTGTTTTTGTTACCTTAGCTATTTGGTATCGAACTAGTCCATAATGAGTATCCCTCTCTATTATAGTCATATTATTATCTCCATTATATTATTTTCTTTTTGTGTTGTTTTTTTAATAGTCTAACGATCTATGATCATGAGAAGACTATATCTATATAAAAGATTGTAAATTTTGTGGATCTAATCTTATGAGATTTAGAAATTATTTTACCTAATTTATTAGTTCAATATATTGATTGGTCGAGGAAAAAAATTATGTATAGTTCCAAGCAATTTAGAACAGTAGTTGTGTATAATGAATTTTCAATCTAACACTATGGTAAGTTGGATTTACTTACAAACTTAAAAAAAAATATCTCTAATTTGCAATCATGAGAAAACTATAATGAATCCCTAAAAAAAGTTGACTACTTAATGTAAAATATGATTTAAGCTAATCGTTAAATATCATTGACTAAGTTTTCTTTCAAAGTATATTAATGCGAACCATTAATTTTGTATTTTATATCATTATATGTTGTTAACTTGATGTATAAAGATTGTCTAATGAGGTAGCTAGAGAATAATTACATATGTAATTGTACTCTCAATCTTTTTTATCATGCTTTGAAACCTCAATAAAATGTACTGACACATTCACTTAAATCCCTTTTCAAAAAAATATATATTGACCGAACTTAAGAGTCCATATCGAAGCACATATGTATGGAGCCTAAGAAGGAAATTATAGCCCTCGGGACTATGATGTAGTGGTTAAGACCTTCAAATAATTAATTAGACATTTAAAATTTAAATTTTAGCTGCGGTGCACCATAGGAATTTTTCTTAATTGGGACGACAAACTTAAGAATGCTGACTGTTTGAACGAAATTTTTATGGGATCAGGTCGATCACTTCCAAAATTAGTTGGTTCAAAAAACTGAATATCTAGATTATTAAAAAAAAAAAATTCTAAGAAGGGAACTACTGGATATGACTACAATCATAATTAGGTAATAATGAACAAAACTTGGGTAAAGGGGCAAGTCTCTCATTCAAGCAATTTGATTAAAGGAGGCAGCAGGATTAATTCCAAACTTTATTAGGCCGAGTATTAAGAAAGTAATTGATATAGTACAGTGTAATGAATTAGTAACACATGGCTCAAAATATTGCTATAAACTTTATTATAAAATGATATATACACTCTAATGTTTAAATGAAAATGCTGCTATAGATACAACTCGTACAATTGTTATCGCCAATTAAAACACAAAATACTAGTTTTAATATGAGTTCGTTGTTAATTAATTAAAATTTTAAATTATGCCTCAAATTAAGCTATTTTATCATAAATATTTTTTGATCAATTAAAAAATTAATATATATTTTTTCTAATGATCCAATATCGTCTCTTCTTTTCATACTCTATCTAGAATATTTCTCTAGATTAATAAAATTGAGAACTTTAGAGTTGGATTTCAACTGCCATCCAAAATGCAAACAAATTAAAATTACTCATTTGGCCTTTACAGATGATCTATATTTATGTTCAGAGGAGTAGTATTTAAAATACTTTGGATCTACTTCAGGATCGTAAACTTATATGAAGTCAACTATTTATATGGAGTATTATACACTACAAGAAAAGCGCCCATTTGTGACCGAATTAACAATCAAAATAAACTTTGTATTAGTGCAATCATGCCTTGGATGTGGAGTTTTGATGTTTGATAGTATTTAAGTTTAGATAAATTATAGATCTCACTTGTGTGATAAGTGTGTAGGAAAAGTCTTCACAGATAAGAAGACCCAAAAGACTGGATGCAAGGCATAAAAAGTATAAGAAGGCTAGAGGTTGGATTTTTGGCAAGGAGAAGTCCTCATAGGTTAGAAGACCAAATTCATGGTAGAAAAGTCCAAGAAGACTAAAGGTCGGATTCTTGGCAAAAGGGAAAAAGTTTGAATAGATCAGGAGAACTGATGCAAAGGTGAATGAAGATTTGAAGACAAGGAAACTCCAAGCACTGAAGTCCATGAGGTTCATCTAGCATGAGAACTTATGGGACGAGGGTAGTGAAGTTAGATATATTTTGATCGTTAGAATATCTAAAAATAGTGTATCAATCGACTGATACATTATATATTTGAAAGGGATTTACAATTGAGAGTTTAAGTGTGCAAAATTCAAAGTTGGGCTCACCAGTCGATTGCTATGAATGAGCAATCGATTGATGAGCTAAACCCTAAACAATTGAGGGTTATATTCAACAATCGATTAATATGGATGAGATGCGTTAAACCCTGAACTAGTTGGGATTTGTTCACCAATCAATTGTAGGATTGATCAATTGATTGATGCATAAACACCTGAGTTGGGGTTTTATACAATAAACCTAACAACCAATTGCTATCATGTGATAATTGACTGATTGAGCATTTTGAGTTAACAAAATATTTTCAACTTAACTGCTCAATTCGACTGAATGGTATCAGTTGATTGTTGTCATGGAATAATTGACTCAGGGACCATTTTGAGAATACAGAAAGATTTCAACTTAATTGCTCAACTCGACTAATGGCTAGCAGTCGATTGGTGACTTTTAGCAGTCTAACAATCAAGATGATATCAATCGTAGATTAGAGGTCAATGACTATTCAATGGTCGAGTCAACAGTAAAACTTCAACAATCGTTGATTAATAAATAAGATTAATCGACGACAACAACAACCAAGCCTTATCCCACTAGGTGTGGTCGGCTATATGAATTAGTCTACGTCATTGGACTCTATCCCCTACTATATCATCATCTATATTTAAATAAATTTTATCTTATTTTATTGTTACTAACCAAGTCTTTTTTGGTCTTCCTCTTCCTCGTTTGATGTGTGTATTTGTCATTGTTTCACATC
>JBBUKS010000029.1:11309674-11324962 GCA_038050645.1 Hedychium gardnerianum
CGATCCAAAGGGTCGTGGGTTCTTGGAGTAGGAGTCGGCTGGGCTCCGAACCAAGTAAAAAGAAGTGTGATTACTTATTTTTAATTTCCGCTGCTACTTTGATTTACGAACGAAAAATAAAAGATTTTCGAACGAGATTCACTCCCCCCCCCCCTCTCTCTCGTCTCTAACGATCTAACAATAATGTCCCCCTTTTTTATGTTTGACAATATGTTTAAGTTAGGCTAACTCATTAACCCAACTTTTTTTTTATCATGCCAAAGCATGAATGAAGGTTTCCTAACTTAAACTCTACATTCTCCCCCTTTGGCACGCATCAAAAATCTCTTCCTAAGATTCATCCATCTCATCCATCAAACCATCACAATGAAGGTTCCCTATCTTCCATTGTCTCCAATGCTCAACCTTGAGCATACATCCATCATTCTTTACTCATCCTTAAAATTTCTCTCAAATCATGCCTTTAAGGTGGAACTTCCCTTCAAAATATGCTCTAACTTCTATCATTGCACCAACAATGATTTTGGAGTCCCTAAAGCTTTAGGAAATCCAAAGGTTTAAGTCTTGAGGGTAAAAAATCAACCTTGAATTTAAACCTCCTCCTTAATTCCACATTAGTCCCCGTTAACCATCCCTTTTTGATTTTCAACACAAAAATTACCCTTGAATGTTCATCTAAGCACTTTAGAGGTTTAGGGATAATTAAATTAACTAAATGCAGCTTAACTGATTGAAATAAACTCATTTCAGTCGAACTCTGCAACTACCAATTGATTGGTATTAAGTACCAATTGATTGCTGCCCATGCCAATCGATTGGTAACTGATCAAACATTGAAACCTAAACTTGAGCCAACCCAAGCTTAGTAAACTTGGTCAACCTTGACCCGGGGACGATTGCACTAATAATGTCCTTTTTTATGTTTGATAATATGTTTAAGTTAAGTTAACTCATTAACCCAACTTCCTTTTGTAGGATCGAAAAAATGCTAGAGGGAGGGGGGGTTGAATAGCGCTCATGACTTTTTTACATTTTTCATAAAGTTAAGAGAAAACACAGTGGAAATAGAAAATAAATAAAGACAAGGCTAACAAGTTTATTTTTTTTACTTGGTTCACAGCCCGGCGACTGCTAGTCCAAGGCCCATACCCTTTGAGTGCTTTCACTAGGCAATTCACTATAAGCTCAAAGATTACAAAAACAAGTACAATATGGAATGACAAGAATTGAAATCAATACCAGCAACAACTAGAGTAGAAGCTTAGGCATTGGTTGTCGATGCAGCGTTTCAGCGTCGTAGTCAAAGTTTGGAGCAACGCGAAGATCGTTTGAGCATATTTTCTATTGTTCCAAAGCTACTTCTCGATACCTTTTTTATAACTTCATCCAGGCACCTCTATATCCTTTGAGGCATCTCAAACGTGAGTTGATCTGATCTAATTCTAACTCGTTGCATCTTATCTGCTTTCAGACGCCTCAATCCCTTTGAGGTGCCTCGGTTGCTGACGTGGTGAGTTTTGAGTGCAGCGCCATCTGGTCAAGTCTATCTCATCCCAAGCGCCTCAATCCCTTTGAGGCACTTGGATGTTGACGTGTGCTGACTAATCAGAGGCTTCCACCTCACCCTGCAGCGTGTCGAACTGATTAAGGAGCCTTAATCCCTTTGAGGCGCCTGAATCGGCTTAGGCCGCCTTGATCATTTTCTGGTGCTTGAAACAGCTTTTCCAGATTTAAGTTATTTATATCACAGAGTTAGCATAGAAACATAGAATAATTTAAATAGAATTATTTGATAGTCTCGGACTGTCCAGTCCTAACTTTCAGATTTCTAGTGAAATTCTAGGTCGAACCGATGTCTACTGTTCCCTCAATGGGGACATATCTTGACCTACTCCTCTCAGGAGAGTTTACCTGTTGCGAAATATCTGGTCTTCCAGACCTATTTGGACTTTTATTCAGCATCCGATCTTGACCTTTGGGGCTTCCCATTAGACGTACAATCCTCGACCCGTCTAGACTTATGTTTGGTGTCCTTGACCCCATGATTTCCTGCTTAATATCCTCGATCCCTAGGACATCTGTCTGACATCCTCGATATGCCAAGTCTTCTGTCCAGTCACCTTGAACAGGACTTTCTTGCCCAATCCACACGACCAGGTCATCTTTGCCTAGTCCACACTTACTATGACTTCTTTACCCAATCCAACTGACCAGGACGTCTACCCAGTCCAACCAACCAGGACTTCTTTTTCCTAGCCTCAACTAGGACTTTCCTGCACACTTAGTCAAACTCATTAGATCACAATAAGCCTTAATTTTGAACCTTTTCCAATATCAAAACACAGGTTCGATTAATTGGTGCTTCCAACACCAACACCTTTTTCTCATGCCAAAGCATGAATAAGGGTTTCCTAACTTAAACCCTACATTCTTTCCCTTTGGCACATCAAAAATCTCTTCCCAAGATTCATCCATCTCATCCATCAAACTATCACAATGAAGGTTCTCTACTTTCCATTGTCTCCAATGCTCAACCTTAAGCATACATCCATCATTATTTACTCATCCTCAAAAAATTTCTCAAATCATGTCTGTAAAGTGGAACTCCCCCTCAAAACATGCTCCAACTTCTATCATTGCACCAATAATGATTTTCAAGTCCCTAAACCTTTAGGAAATCCAAAGGTTTAATCTTGAGGGTAAAAATATAACGTTGAATTTAAACCTCCTCCTTAATTCCATATTAGTCTCCATTAACCATCCCCTTCTAATTTTCAACATGAAAATTACCCTTGAATGTTCATCTAAGCACTTTAGAGGGTTAGAGATAGTTAAATTAACTAAATACGACTTAAGCAATTGAAATAAACTCATTTCAGTCGAACTCTGTAGCTACCAATCGTTTGGTATCAGTTACCAATCGATTATTGTCCATACCAATCTATTGGCAAAAGCTACTAATCAATTTCCGCACGGACCAATCGATTGGTAACAATTACCAATCAATTGGAGTTTTTGAATTTTTAAGTTCAATTTCAGACCAAAATTCATAAATTCATAAATAATTCTACGATTTTCTAGAAATCATGAAAATTTATATAGACATTGTTTATGTCATATACTATTATGGAAAAATAGTTTTTTATGAAAATACATCTCATTTTCAAAGAATGATAAAAAAAATTAAAAATCATTGAAAACTTTAATGTTTCACTCTAACTTTGTATCTAACAAATCAATGGTGATTTCTATCAACAAATAGATTTCACAAGGTCTTCCAAAAATAATTTAAAAATATTTTCAAAACCAATTTCCAACTATAATATATGGGCTAAATGTACATGACTTGCACATTTTCTTTACCCATGATTGGTCTTCACAAAATCAATGTATTTTGATGAAACTAACACTCAAATAGATACACTAAATCAATATCTTGAGTTTTGTTCATCCTCCTAACATCTCACTTACATATAATGTGTCTCAATACACATACAAGTCAACTCTAAAGTTCTTGTGAGATGTATAAATTGGTTTTCCCTAAACTAAGGGATCATGCATCTGTAATTAGACATGTTGACTTTGATCATCCTACCTATGATGTCAACCAATGTCATTGTCCTTAATTACAAGGAATTAAAAATTTATGCATGTAAATGAGTATGACATACATCAAATGCATAATTTCAAAAGAAAGACTATCACTTTCAAATTGATGTATGTATAACATGACATGTATCAAAATATCATGGCAAGATGAATGTATAGTATCATGACATGACATGTAATAGAGCACACATAAGCATGACAATTATGGCATAAAGAAAATACCTGAATTTTCTATTTAAGTTTCAATTAATCATTATGTCAAAACCTCAATTTGACAAGAGCATCCCTAACTCCCTAGAATGTGCTAAAATTTCAACTTGGCACACTCTTGACTTCTATCCTATTTGTGTCAATTTGATTAATATCAATACTTCAAATTTTATTGGTACACTTTACTCTTCAAGAGTAAAAATAAACTTCTCATTTTCAAGATGTCACGATATCTTGAAAATGCTCTAAGTGGCAACTTCACCATGGTTGGGTTAACTACCCTTCCAATTAGGGTTGACATACCCTATACCTATCTAGAGTGTAGAGAATACACTCTTAGGAATCCAAAGCCTATTGTTGCTCCTTGGGTGTAATAGGTACTCACTATGGATAACTTCCCTAGATACTTTCTTAATGACTTTTCTAGGATTCTTAGAAGCCTTAGTTATGCTAGTCTCCTCAAGGTCAACTCTAGGGATAACCTCCCTTGTAACCTTGTTAATGACTCTTCTAGACTTCTTAGAATTAGTTCATAGCTATATGGAATTCTATGATACGAAGTCATGCTCTCTTTAGACTTAGGTTTGTATCCCAAACTTTTCTTGTCTTTAGATGACTCTTATTTTCTTAAACCTAGGTTTTGCTTCTTAGACCTTTGACATTATTTGTCATTTTCTCTAGGGTCTTTTCCAATTTATCAAGTCTTAACCTAAAAACTTGATTTTCAATCCTTAAATCCTTAAATGTTGATTTTTCATTTTTGCCTTGGACATTTTTCTTTCTAGGCATATATCTAAATTGCTTAGAGTTCTTACCTAGATCATTTTTTACCTTTCTATCCTTAGGTAAGGTAGTTCTAGTATGATATGAAACATAATTTGACTTAGAGTTATCATGCTTTAGTTATCATGCTTCCTATTTTCATGATAATGAGCATTAAAATCATAAAATTTATTTCTAGCATGCTTGTTATTATAAAATAGAGAAATATCATTAACTAATGGTACCTTAATTTTTCTTTTAGAAGTTCCTCCTTGATTTGAGCTTCCTCCCTTGCTTTTGTTTTGATGCCTCCTTTTTGGACATTGATTTTGGTAATATCCCTTTTGATTGCATGTGAAGCACATAATGGGCTCCCTTCTCTTGTGAATCAAGACATTGGCCTCCCTTGGCTTCTCCTTCACCCTGGGTGTCACTTGGGTCTTCTTCTTAACCAATTTTGGACATTTACTCTTGTAGTATCCATTCTCCCTACATTCAAAGCATATAATGTGATCTTTATTTTTGTTAATTGAAATTGATATACCTTCATGATTTATGCTTCCTTGACTTATAGAGATGGAGCATGATTCTTCTTCATTGATTCCAGATGTAGAAGCTTCCTCCCGTTCCGGTGTCAATGGCCTCTCCCCCTCAATCCTTAAGGTGGATGCTTCCTTAATTCCATCCTCGGATGTTGAGCATCTCTCAATCTTCGAATCAACATGCTCTTAATCCAAAGAGTCTCCCTCTTTGAATTTGTCTTCACTTGGCATTGAGGAGGGATGCTCATGAAGCTTGACCAATTTGCTCCATATTCGTGTGTACTCTTGTAATCTCCTAATTTACACAAAATATCATTAGGAACTAAATTAATCAAAAAATTTGTTATCTTGTCATTTATCTCAAATTTTTGGAGTTGCTCCTTGGTCCATTTTTTCTTCTTAAGGAGTTTTTATTTGCCATCAATTGGGGCTTCAAATCCCTCCATTAGAGCAAACCATTGATCTATATTCATCATGATGAAATTTTCAATCCTAGCCTTACATTGGTTGAATCCTCCCAATCCGAAAGGCAGAGGTGCTCGGATGTCATATCCAAATTCATCTCTGAACTCCATTCGACCCCTTCAAAATATGAGACTTTATCTTCTACCTCTAGCTTGTGCTCCAACGAAGGTTAATCCGATGAAGGGAGGTCTCGCTCTGATACCATTAGGACACTTATAAGATAGAGGGGGGTTAATAGCTTCAATCGCTTCTCTTCGTCTTGTCGTGCTCGTCATTGAATACACAGCAGAAATCTTGATTCAACTTGGACACCACATGCACAACTCCGAGATTTACTTGGTATCTACCTCCTTGAGGTGATTAATCCAAGGGTCCACAACAGCAATCACAGCTCCACAATGAACTCTCTCCTTCTCAAAAACTTTTTGGAGGTGGAAAAACCTATTACAAAATTCTTACAAGAAAATCAACAAGAAATGCAAACAAGATTACAAAAGAAATTGAAAATGACTTTACAAATAGGAACCTTGCTTTGCTTGCTCTTTTCATGCTTTGGTTAGCTTCTTAATGATTGGAAAATACAGCAGCACTTCTCTCCAAAAGCTCAAGAACTGGCACCTTCTTCTTCAAGCTCAAACCTCTTTATAGCATTGTTGCTTAGGCTAATTTTCGTCAGCCAATCGATTGACCTTATCCCCAATCAATTGTCATGTTAGATCCGACCATTCAAACTTGCATAATGGCTCTTTTTCCACCTAACTAATCAATTGGTAAGTCACACCAATCGATTGTCAGCTTTCAATCGATTGGGCCAATCAATTTAGAAATTTTTTGTCCACTCAGTAAAATAACCCAATCAAGTGCCCCAATCTATTATCTTAGCCCCCAATCGATTGCTCCAATCAATTCCAAGGCATTCTGTTCGCTCGAGAAAACTGCCCAATCAATTTGATCAATCAATTAGTTTAGCTCCCAATCAATTGCCCTAATTGATTCCAAAGCCTTCTGTTCAAGGAGAAGCACTATCAATCGATTGAGCAAATCAATTGGCTTATGCTGAATCGATCATCCAATCGATTAAGCAAGCTTATGTTCTCTCGCGAAACTTAGGTCAATCGATTATCCAACCTTTTGTTTGCCAGAAAACCACTGCCAATCAATTGGGCCTTAAATTGCACGAATCGATTGTCCAAACCTAAAACCTGAATTTTGAATTGAGGGTTTACCAATCATTTGGTAACCCTAAATTCAGCATTTTCAAGCTTGAATTCAGGTCTTGCCAGGTATTTAGTCATATGCATTTAGCTCACAGATCATAGTTGGAAATTGATTTTAAAAATTATTTTGAAAAACTTTGGTGAAACCTATTTATTGATAGGAATCACTATTGCCAATCAATTGGGCCTTTGATTACACTAATCGATTGTCCAAACCTAAAACCAGGATTCTGGATTGAGGGTTTATCAATCGATCTGAATTCAGCCTTTTCAAGCTTGAATTTGGGTCTTGCTGGTATTTAGTCATATGCATTTAGCTCATAGATCATTGGAAATTGACTTTAAAAATTATTTTTTAAAACTTTGGTGAAGCCTATATATTGATAGGAATTACTATTGATTAGGTTAATACAAAGTTAGAGTGAAATACTAAAATTTTTAATTGTTTTTAACTCTATGCAAAAAAAAATAAAAAATAAGAGGTATTTTCTTAGAAAAATATTTTTTTCATGATAGTATTGGACATAAGTAACGTCTATATGAAGTTTTGTGATTTTTCAAAAATTATAGAATTACTTATACATTTTTAAATTTTGACTTATTTTTATGTTTAGATTATCAACGAACAGTCAACTGTTTTATACAAACAGTTGATTGTTGAAGGTATCAATCAATTGATAAATAGTAACAATCAACTATTAGTGATGCTTTTGGCTAAAATAGGATTGTTTCAATCGTTTAAGTTCAATCGTTTAAGGTCACTCATAGGTATTTTAACTACCCCTAACTTTATGACATGCTTGGATAAGCATTCAAAGGGAATTTTCTTAGTGAAAATGAGAAAGATATGTTAAAAGGAGAAGAGTGAGGAATTGAGGGGAATGTTAAAATTCAGAGTTTAACATTTTAACCTTATGACATAGATTTTGAAATTTTTAAAGGTTTAAAATTCCAAAACATTATTGGTGCAATAATCAAAGTGGAGCATGCTTTGAGGAGAGGTCCACCTTAAAGGCATGAGAAATGACTTAGGTATGAAAGGGGGAGAATGAAGGATTTCAAGTATTGGTGAATGAAGAAGGAGATAAGTATTCTTGAAGGATTGTATGCTCAAGGTTTAGTATTGGAGAAAATGGAAGGTAGGGAACCTCCATTAAGATATTGACATATGGAATATAAGGTGACCTTTTTTATGTATGCCAAAGGGTGAGAATGAAGGGTTTAAGTTAGGAAACCTTCATTTATGCTTTGACATAAGAAGTAAGATGTTAGACTAATGAGTTAATCTAACTTAAACATATTGTCAAACATCAAAAAGAGAGAGATTAATGATGCAATCAACTTATGGTCAAGGTTGATCAAGATTGAGTTAGCTCGAGTTGAGTTTCGATGTTTGATCAATATATTTGTTAATGAGAGAGACGACAAGTAGAAGGAGAGTTTGTTATATAGAGATATTGTTGATGCAATTAACCTCGTGTCCAGTTGACCAAAATTGATGTTGATGTGAATATTTGAGCAAAATACCAAGTAGGTTAAGATTGACCGGATACTTGATAGTTGACAAAGTCCAAGTGGGTCACGATTGACCGGATACTTAAGCAGTCAGAAGTCCAACAAGAAGTTAGCAAGTGGAGAAGTCCAAGTGAGTCATGATTGACTGGATAGAAGTTAACAAAGGCGAAGTCCAAGTGGATAATGGAGGACTGAATAACTTGGCAAGGGTGAAGTCCAAGTGGATCAAACTTGATCGGACGCTTGATAATGGTAGAAGTCCTCACAGGTCATGGTTGACTAGATGTCAAGCATGAGACAAGAAGTCCAAACAAGTTAAGGAGGATCAAATGTTTAGAAATAGTGAAGTCTTGTCAAGTCAAGGTTAATCAAATGTTAGGAATGAGATTAAAAGTTTTGACAAGTCAAGGTTGACCAGATTCTAGCTGGGTAAGTCCTACTAGGTTGAAGTCAATAGGATATAAGGCAAGGATGAGGCCCTAGTAAGTCGGGGTTGACCTATACTAATCATACGAGAAAGTTCTAGAAACATGAGGGTCCCTTGGCATAAGGGAATTCAATATGAACATTATTTTTAGCACTATGAATATTATTTTCAATACTATGAATAGTGCATCAGTCAATTGATGAACAATATCAATCAACTAATGTGAACAATGTTTTCAATTCTAAATCTCAAATTTGGGGTTTGAGGGGGTTACTATGTAATCAATCAATTAATGTGTTTAAGTAAACGATTGATGGAACTATAGTAGCAAATTGAATGTTTGAAACTAGGCTAAACAACTCGACTAATGGGCATCAATCGATTGGTGAACAGTAACAGCCAATTGATGTCACAGTTGTAGCAAATAGAAGTTTTTGAGTCTGCTGTGACACTCGACTATTTGGGCATTAATTGATTGATGAATATGAACAGTCGACTGTTGTGAGTCAAATCAAAATTTGTTAGAGTCGTTCTACAAGTGCAATGGTCGAATTCAGTGGAGCAATCGATTGATGGTGATGATCAGTCGACTGATAGGAGAAAATCAGCTTTGCCCTCAAGGCTATAAAGGGAGGGTTTCATTGAAGTTTTTGTCACAGGTTCTTGGGGGGTTTTGGAGATAAGTCCTGCTACATTTTCAGACCTCAAGAGGCAATCCAAAAGCATTCAGCAGAAGTAAAGTTTTTGTTTGTAAATTATTGATTTACATTGTATTCATTATTATCTTTTATCTTTGTATTTGTTTGTAAGAACATATGATTTATAAGAGATTTCTTCGCCTTCGAAAGGTCTCTGACAAGGTGAAAGCTAAAGGATTATTGATGGGCAAAAATCGCAAGTGCATGACTGTCATCAATTAATCAATTAACAAAAAGATTGATCCCACAGGGATTGTAAAATCGAGTATCAATCAAAATCATGAAGTGGGTTATCTAGAAAATCGCAAGAGTCAAGAAACAAAGAAATCGAGTTGAAAATGCGCAAAACGTCAAAGAAGAAATTCGAATTTGAGGAAACGATTCTAGGATTTCGGTTTCGCCATGATGATATTTATTCGCATGTAGGTGGTCTATCCCGAGATACTGATATATACTTTTGGAATTATACTGGCATGTCTACCCAAACACGACGTCTACTTTCAAGGTAGTCTTGCTAAAGAGATCGCTTTCTCAGAGAGGCTCCTGTCAGATGCCCCACGGTCCTTTAAGTGCTATCCCCTACTTCGTTACGCCGAATCGAGATAAACCCATTAAACATCATGATAGCTAATGGTGTCATCATGAGATTTTGGACTACTTTCGTGACCAACCCCTCATGTCTCAGCCTTTATGGGTTGGAGATTTAGATTCACCTTTAGATCCTTCCTCCGTCCCGTGAGATACGAAGATGCACGGTTAGTGTTATAATCATGTATGCGCAATAAAGTTGGATCATGGAATAAACATATCATGCAATAAAAAAAGACAAATAGACATAGAAATCGAATGTCAACAATACATCGGGCTACTCCCTAGTCCTAAAATCTAGAGTACTACTCCATGGACATAGAGTTACAATTGAAAAACATAGAAGTAGACATCCTACAACTCAAAACAAAGAGAGAAGATAAGGGAAGCTTAGTCGTGATGGTTGCTAGTGTTTTCGGAAGAACTCTCTAAGCTCCAAGGGTGGACAGAAACTTCAACGGCTCCTTGGAACGACGCTCCTAGGATTCCCTAACACGGGGAAAACCCTCTTCCTAAGAAGGGGAGAATCCCTTGATGCCTTAGACAAGTGCCCCCTTGGTTCCTTTATAGCCTCCAAGGATACCAAAACTAACAAACTTTTCTAACAAATTGGGGCACTTTCCTAGGATACAAAATCTCCATAAAATAGGAGGCACCGCCAAACATCCATGAAAAATATGTTTTAGGGCCCAAAACTCAATTTTTATGGGTTTCACCCTGAACAAAACTTGTAGATCTCTGAATTAGCTTTGATTCAATAGGTTTTGGGCCATGTGACTCAACATGAGTCATAAGTTATGCCCGTTTGAAGTTTAGTCTACTTTTTCGTCTATCTTCGGGTGGAGGAACATGCATGTATCATGGGACACGGTTCACAGCATGTTTCTTGCTTTGAATTCATGTTCCAAGGCTTATAAACTCCGATTTAGCTCCAATTTTGCATTCTATCAATTAAAAAGAAAAATAGCAGATCTTCAAACAAAAAGAGTGAAAATAATTTTTTTTAAAATGCAAGATATACTCATGTGATGAAACAAAATGCATGCAAAATAATACTAAAAATCTTGCATGAAATACACACATCAATTATTGCTAGGATGGTAGGCCGTGGAGTAGGAACCGAGGATTCCGAACAACGTAAATTGGCTTGTGTTTATGCTTTTTTCTAGTTTTTCATTTAGTTTGTGTTATTCTTTCCACTGCAAACTAACCTTTTGTAGACAAGGAAATGAGAACGATTAAGCAAAGCGAATTGCTATCCACTCCCTCTCTAACGATGTCATCCGTCCCAATAGACATTACCATTTGCCATGTATTCATCTTTTTGTTTCTTGGTCTATCAATATATTCACCTCAAAACTATTTTTCATAATTAGCATTAAATTAAAATTGATTTTGATAAATACCTCCATTCTATATTTTCACATAGAAAATTGGCCTTCAAATTTGAATGGGTGGATGTTTGAACTGATCATCTTTTTTATTATTTTTCTCGGTGGTTATTTCATAAAAGAGCAATGAGGCTCTATTACCACTTGTTGAGATCGTCAGGTATGGGAATGAGATTACTACATGCTAGAGGGAGAATGGTGAATAGCGATCATGTAAACAAATAAAAATTCAATCTACTTTTGATAATTCTTAGCAAGGTCACCACAAAAATTAGGATAGCTCAAAGTAAACATAAAACAAGCAAGGCACATACCACTATCACACACAAGTCTTTATGTGGTTTGGCAGACCCTAAGGCTTCTACTCCCTGAGCTATAATTCTTTGTTGGATTATTTTTAAATGCCCTTATATTTTCACCTTCTTAGCATCACCACCAAAAATAGAGAAACCTCTTACAAGACATTCAATATTTTTATACAAAAGGCATATAACAAAGTATTTATGATTTAAAAGAAGGCCCAATAATATCACAAAATTTTGGCGTATATTGGTAATTGTCCTTTTTTCGCAACCCTATAATTCTTTTAAAAACCTACTCCTTAAATTGAATCGTTCAAATGGTTTACACCATCAATTGACTGACTCATAATAGTTGTTATCCAATCCAATCATTATTGTGGCAAAAACAAGGCGAAACGCTCGCAAAAATAATTAATCAGGTCGGGTAACGTCGGATCTGGGGTGACCGGCTCGGCTTCACGAAAGTTTCCTACCGGTCACCAGGATAAATCGGGAAGCACTAATGGAGACCCATCCAAATTGCCAGCATTCTTAGGTCCGCTTCTCATTAGAGGAAAAATTCCCTGCAATACGCCGTAGCTGAGATTCAAACCTTAGATCCCTTAGTTATTTATTGGAGGACCTAACTATCGCACCATTACTCCGGAGGACAATCCAATCATTATAATATCATTAAAGGTGTCTTCTACAACACTAGTTGAGTCATGGGATGGACAAATCATGTCAATATATAGGACCCATAATTAGCTGAACAAGTTAGATGTGTCAAGAAAATCATTAGTTGACTAGGCATGTTGGATAGATCAACAAAGCTAGGTATGTAATAATAATAATATTATGGATTGTATATGCAAAACAAACTTTTACATTGATTAAGTCATATTCAAGCATCTAATTGTAACTTAATTTGTAATTTAAAAGGTACAAACTTGATACTTTTGTCTTTTTTGGCATGATTAAACCTTGTTTTCAAACAAAATCTCTTATGTTTGCCAATTCATTTAAACTAGAGAAATCAACAAATGAAATGGAACATAAAGCAATCTACTTATGTAGAGCTAGGAATTTTCCAACTTCCACCATAGGAGAATAAAATTCATAACTTTGATTTATTTTTTTTCCTCCTCTCCCTTTAATGCGCATCAAAAGGATGCACAAACAATCTCCCCTTTATGATTTGATGCATCTGAGATGATCACTAACTTGTATTCAAAATACCCCAAATGGATCCTAATAGATTTGGCAGGTCTATTATGTTGGGAGAAGTAGGTTGATAAATTGTATTGGGTTGGCTAGTCAAATTTCATTTTATGATAGGACCAAGTGGGTTAGCTAAACTAAGCATATCAATCAGGCTAGTAGTGTCAATCAAGTCAATAAGGTTAGCGGTGTCGATCAAGCTAAGTAGACCAATCAAGCTAGGCATGAAGATCAAGCTAACCGGAATTGTCGTCGTGCTAGGTGGCTAAGACAGACTAGTTATGCCAAGTTTAATTAATTATGTGCAAGACGATTCAAGAAAGTCAATTCAGTTAGGCATACAATTAGAGGGATGGAGACAAATCACATCGATAGGACCTATAATTAATTAAACAAACTAGATATGTTATGAAAATCTAAGTTGAACTAAGCATGTCGACAAAGCTAGGTATGATGAAAAAAAAGATAAGGTGGATATTTAATGTGGAGTAGAGCTTGGAATTTTGAGACCGTTTTGATCAGCGATCGCAGGCAACGGAGAAATTTTGATCAGTTATAATTTTTGACTCGGATATCAGAACAGGATGTTCTACATGACAAATCGAAATTCATTAAGAGATCTATAATTAGTTACTTGGTGGAACACATAACAAGCCAATCTTTGACCCAAAAATATCATTTAAGGACTTTTTGGAGGTTACGAATAATTTTTAACATTATTCAGGGTTATTTTCGTCTTTTGTGTCATTAGTTTTTCAGAGACTATTTAAACTATTTGTTTAGTTATTTTTGGACATTTTTTTTTATCAATATTAGTTTTCATCTGCCATCTCCTTCTTTAAGAAGGATGAGTTTGTTTTTCTATTTTCTGATATTCTGCTAAATCAGCAATTTATTAAAGATAGTTTCTAATATTTATAGTCAAATCAATGGGATTAATATCTTGCGCTGTGTCAATATACCATACAAAACTTTATCATTGATTAACTAAGTCATATTCAAGCATTTAATTGCAACTTAATTTCTAATTTAAAAAGTACAAACACGATAATTAAATTTGATGCTTTTGTCTTTCCTGGCGGGATTAAACCTTGGTTTCAAACAAAATATCATATTATCATATTCAAATAAAATCTCTTATTATCATCATTATTGAAATAAATTAAATGATTACAAGACAAATTACTTTATTAAGTTAATCTATTATGTTGGTTATTCCAACCCAAGCATAGTAACGATATTGATAATATATTCAATCACCCACGCCTCCTATCTAATTGTTGTTATCCATCCAAAATTGAGCTTGGAGCCGGTCAACAATCTTCCGATCCACTTGGAATGCCTTAGCGAGAACTTCATCGGATATGGAGGGTTTTGAGCCAAAAACAGCATTTGCAACGGTTATGGTACCGGGGTTTTGGCTACTTAGAGCAGCGATTGCAACAGCTCTTGTATGGCCACGGTTGAATTGGAAGTGGACAAGGCCTTGAGGGAACACAAACACATCGCCCTTCTTCAGAATCTTGGTGAAAAGGCGGTTGGTTTGGCCGATGTTGGATGTCACAAAGCCAACGTAGAGCTCTCCTTCTAGCACGGTGAGGATCTCAGTGGCGCGAGGGTGAGTGTGGGGTGGGTTGAGTCCGCGAGGGGCGAAGTCGATGCGAGCCATGGAGATGCCGAGGGTGTTGAGACCAGGAATTATATTCACATTGACTGCACGGACGTTGGAGCCTAGCTTGTTGATGGTGTTGCCGGGCTTGTCGATGCCATAGGTGAAGAAGTCTTCGGCTTTCACGTCATCCATGCTCTTGCAAACGAATCCGTTGACAAGCACTGTTAATCAAGGAACCAATGAACAAAATTCAAATGAGTCACTCTAAAGATTGTCAGCTAAATTAAATTAACCAAGGGAGAAGAAGCTATAAACCTTTGGAGCTGTTATCGGCGACGCAAAAGTCTTGGAGTTGACTAGGATCAGAGGCCCATACTACACGAGAGGAAGCCAAAGCAAGGAGAGCAGCAATAATCAGAAGAATTTTAGCTGTCATCTTAGCTAATTTGTTTAGGAGAGCAAGGAGATTAATTAAGTTGAAAAATAATAAAAGAGTAGAAACGGTTGCGATCAAATTGTTTGCTGCAATGATATACAGAATAGGTTAGAGGAAAGGGATATATATATAGAGAGAGAGAAGAGAAGGTATGAAATAATCTTACCTCGACTTGTTATAAATATGATATAGTTCAAAGATGAAGATTAATAGGCACGTGGATTAGTAAAGTACAAGCCAATCAATTAATTAATGCATTGCATTGCCCATTCTAATTTGCTTCTATGTTGGCCAAGTAAACTAATATACTAAGT
>JBBUKS010000029.1:11325062-11348967 GCA_038050645.1 Hedychium gardnerianum
TTTAATCAATATTATATAAAATATGGAATACAAACTAATATTTCTGAAACACAACAAACTACTAGTAGTAGTAATTTGAAACTTACAAAAGCACAACTTTTATTAAAAGAACGGACGAAACATCCACGAAGATCCTCAAGTTCCACACAGGAACTTGAGAATTATTTTACGACTGCTTTTGATTTTAATAAAGCAGATAGCGACAATTTCAATATCCTAAAATGGTGGTCACATAAGGCACAAAGCTTTCCCGTCCTTTCCGTGATCGCCAAAGAAATTTTAGCTTGTCCAATGTCAACTGTTGCTGTGGAGCAGACGTTTAGTGTCGGCACCAACATATTAGATGAACGACGATAGACTTTATCTCCCAACTCATTGGAAGCTCAAGCATTACACGACGATTGGACCAGAGCCGAGAAAAGAATCCAATGAATGCAATTTTCAGATGATGAAATCGAAGATTTTGATACTGAAGGAACAAATACAACGGGAACGGGAAATAAAAGTGAGTAGCAATATAACTTCCTAATGTAAAAGGGTAAAAATATAAAAGAACTACGTGGACTTTGATTCTCTTATATCATAAGGGGATACGTAGGCAACTTAAATAAGTGCAAGTCCTTTGTTTAAATAAATTTTAAATTTTTTAATATAATAATCTTGAACCGTGGCGAACCGTGAACCGGCGGTTCCGAATCATGAACCGTAACCGTCTTGGCCGGTTAAGATTAAGGGTCGACCCCCCAGGAACCATCAAACCGTCGGTTCCGAACCGTGATCAGGTCTAGTCTTCGGCCTACCGAGCAGCCTCCTAAGTGAGGGGTCGCCTGCACGAGGCAGCTCCACTGTTGTTGCCGTGATTCGAACCCGAGACCCATTGGAGCCACACCTCACCCGAGTACCAACTCGGGTACCCCATGTGGTCAAAATACGAAACAAGCTTATTCATGTTCAATACTTCAATAGGCAGATTAATAACAAATATCTAATTATTTAAAATGGCTAACGATGAGATACACTCTAAACACAGCTGACAAATGGATTGGAAGGTGCAATTTCAAAAACAACATCAACTAGTAGATTAGTACTTCATGTTATGTAGTGACCAACTGAAGATGGTCAATGCACTCAAAAAGCGATAAAATCTATCAAGAAAAAAAAACAATGAAAAAAGATCAGAAGATCATGCGCATACATGTTTTAAACCACCTTCAACCACCCAAGAAATCACTGCATCCAGGGCGTATCGACATCACTTCGCTGCAGCCAAGCAACAGAAAAGGAAGAAAGAACCACAGAAAATAACGATTTTCCAACCTCAGAAAGCTTCCATAACCATAGAGACCGTAACCGAAGAGTTCAGAATTCCCAAATCCCACCCTACCAACCTCCCAGAACGGCCGAACCGAATCTCCCAATAAATACAAAAGCAGTAGTAATCCCTAACTGAGAACGACAACGCTCCAAGCCTTACCCGTACGCTGAAAGCAAACGTCCAAACGACACCCGTCCGCCTCCTGATGGGGAGATCGAGGCACCCAGCAAGATCAAATCCTGCTCTCTCGCGATGACGCACCAAACGAGCCACAAAACCGAGATCTTGTTACTTGTTAGCCCCTGAGAAGGGGAAGACCTAACTCTGCTGTCGAAACCCTTGATTTGATTGGGGAGGGGCGCCACTCCCACTCCTCTCCTCTACTGTTTGCTGCGACTGTGGCTGCTACTTCGATTCCACTCCTCCAATTTCTCTATTTCCTAAACTTCCTAAACTGTTACTACCTCAAATTTAAAAAAGGATTTGGATTTTTTATTTTGAAAATTAAGAAAATTTTGCATTGAAAATAATTAATAATTATGGTGATCTCGGGGGACGGGGGACTCTGGCAAATTAGCAAGCAAATCTGCAGACTGCAGGCGTCGTTTTCTCCAAGCGATTAAGGACAATATTTTTATTTTTATTTAATCAAGTGGATTTTATAACTAAATAAAAGCAAAAATAAAAAATTGTCATTATTTTATTAAATCACCAAGGGGGGTACTTTTTAATTTATTATTGAAAAGTACATTACATTTGGTCGATATTTCCTTCAAACCACGTACACATGTGACCTGACCAAATATTATTACGATCCAATGGATCTGGTTGAGTTGACTAATAAATAATAAATTTATTATAATAAAATAAAATAAAATTTTTATGAATATTTGTTTAAGAAAAAAAAATTATTTTATTTTTTAATTATTTAATGATCGACTATAAATTTATTTTATAATTTATTTTTTATATATATAACTTGTAAAAGACGCTTAGGATGAATATAAATATTTCTACTATAACCGATCAAATATTATTATAACTATTTAATTATCTCTCCTATAACTAATTCTTTATTTTTCTATCCTAGTTAGACTTCTCTCCTTTCTCTTATATATACTATCATTTTAACTATTTTTCATAAGTTTAAATTTGTTATCTACTATGGTAAACGGTAGAATAGTATACCAATGCAACGAGAATTCAATTCTCTCACAGAATATATTGATGGATGAAAATCGCAAGTGTACGGTTGTCGTCAAATAATAAAAAAATCGATCTCATAAGGACTATAAAATCAAATATCAATCAAAATCACGAAGCAGGTTATCTAGACAATCACAAATCGTAAGAGTAGAGAAAAAAGAAAACGAGTCGAGAAATCATGAGAAGTCGTAAAAGAAATCCAATTTTGAGGAAACAATTTTAAGATTTTAGTTTCATCATGATGACTATTGACACCCTAAATACTATTACTTCTTTACCTCAATTTTTATACGCATACAGGTGGTTTATCCCGAGGTACTGGTATAAATTTTTGGAATTATATCAGCGTGTCTACCCAAACGCGACGCCTACTTTCAAGGTAGCCTTACTAAAGCGATCGCATTCTCAAGGAGGCTCCTGTAACGATTCCCCACGGTCCTCTAGATGTTATTCCCTATTTCGTGACGCTGGATCAGAGTAAACTCATTAGGCTATGTGATAATCAATGATGCCCTCGTGAGATTTTGGACTACTTTCATGACCAACCCCTCACGTCTTAGTCCTTCCTCGCGTACCGTGAGATATGAAGATTCATTTTTAGTGTCATAATCATGTGTGTGCAATAAAGTCAGATCATGAATAAACATATCATATGATAAAGAAAGATAAATAAATATAGAAAACAAATGTCAACAATATATCGGGCTACTCTCTCATCCTAGAATCTAGAATACTACTCCAGGAGATGAAGTTACAATCGAAAGACAAAGAAGAAGACATCATACAACTCAAATCAAAGAGAATAGAGAAGAGAAAGCTTAGCCGTGTTGTTGTCGGTGTTTTCGAAAGAATCTCCAAGTTCTAGGGTGGAAGGAAACTTCAACGACTCCTTGGAACGACTCTCCTAAGGTTCCCTAACACGGGGAAAACTCTCCTCTCCAAAACAAGAGCCTCCTAGACCTTTTTATAGCCCTTGGAACAGACCAAAAAGGAGGTAGAATACCAAAAATAGCGAGGCGCCGCCATTGCGCCATGGCCATGCTAGGAGGCACGGCCAGGTCGTGTCTCTCTACGTGGCTAAAGTTGGGGGCCATATTCGGTCGTGCCAGCGGGAATGACTAGACTGTGTCCGGCGCTAAGAAGAATAGCATGATCGTAACTTGGGGCATGACCTGGGCATGTTAGGCTCTAAGAAGAAGAACACGGTCGTGCCAATAGGCATGGCCTAGGCGTGTCAGGCTTTGACCATCTTTTCGTTGCGGTAGTATAGGGCATGACCATGTCTGGGGCACATCCAGCTCGTGTCAGGTGTTGTAGTCCTCATTTTTGCTCCGTTCTTCGTCTAACTTCAATTGAAGGAACACGTTTGTGTCATAGGACACACCCAGAGATTGTTCCTTACTTTGAATTCACGTTCAAAGGCTTTTAAACTCCGATTTAGCTCTAATTTCACATCATATCAATTAAAAAGTACAAAGAGTATATCTCCGAATAAAAAATGTAAAAATAATAAAAAAGAAAATGCAAATATGCAGGATATGTTCATGAGATAAAACAAAATGCATGCAAAATAATACTAAAAATCATGCATGAAATACACACATCTCATATCAAACGCCCACGGTGCTTGAACTATTTGTGATGTTGGGTCGTCATGCCAAGAACATCTATGCTTTCCAAATTTACATGTGTCGGTACAATTGACCTCTGGTCAAGGTTGACCAAGTTGACCAAGCTTGAGTTGACTCGAGTTGGGATTTTAATGTTTGATCAATATATTAGTTTGTTGAGTGAGATGTCAAGTAGATCAAGGTTGATTGAATACTTAATAGTCGATCAATATGTTAAGTTGGTTGAAGTGAAAAGTCCAAATGGGTTATAGGTGATCGGACACTTGGCGGTCAGAAGTCCAACAGGGAGTTAGCAAAAGGAAAGTCCAAGTGGATCACGGTTGACCGAACAATTGGTGATTAGAAGTTCAACAGGGAGTTGACAAGCGAAAAGTCTTAGTGGATCATGAGTGATCAGACACTTGATGGTCGGAAGTCCAACATGGAGTTAGCACGAGATGGAAAGTCCAAGTAGATCATGATTGACCGAATACTTAGTGATCAGAAGATTAACAGGGAGTTGGAAAGTGGAAAGTCCTAGTGGGTCAGGATGATCGGACACTTAGCGGTCAAAAGTTCAACATAGAGTTGGCACGAGATGGAAAGTCCAAGTAGGTCACGGTTGACCGGACACTTGGTGATAGGAAGTCTAAATAGGTCAAGGAAGACCAGATGTTTGACATGGATGAAGTCCTAACAGGCCAATGGTGACCGGATGCCAGGCGCGTGAAATCTCGATAGGTTAAGGGTAACCAGATGTTGAGTGAATGAATTCCTAGTAAGTTGAGGTCAATCAGATACTTGACAAGATGAGTTTTCATCTTTTGAAAGACTGAAACAGAGGTAGCAATCGATTGCTGGGAATGGACAATCGACAGCTAAAAGGGAGCTTGGGGTGTTCAGACTCAGGGTGCTCGGGCGAGTGCCCAGCAACCCACTCGGATTAAGGTTGATCGAGTTCGGGCTGCTCAAGCACGTGAACATGAGTCAGCACATGAGAAAGCACTCGGATTCGGGGTGCTCGGGGTGCTTAGTTGCGCTTGAGAGATGTTGAGTCTTGACTCGTTCATTCTTAGCAACCCACTCGGACTCGGGCTGCTCAAACAAGACATTCACCGAGTTAGAACTTGAAAACTCACTCGAACTCAGGACTCAGAGTAGACGTTTGTCCAAGTTGGCACTCGAGAACACACTTAAGCTCGGGACTCAGAGTCAGTCGGGTGTTCGGGGTGCTCGGGCGCATGGGGGAGTTAGCTCACAGGAACCCACTCAGATTCAGGGTGTTTGAGAGCGCACTCGGGACTCAGGTTGCTCGAACGCACGGGCACTCGAGCAGTTGACCATGAGGGAATAGACCAAAACCATGAATTGGGTGTTCGGGGGTTCGGGGATTAGAGGGTTCGGGGGTTTGGGCTCGCAGTAGTCGGCACACAAGAACCCACTTGTGTTCAAGCTTTAGCAGTCGATCGACTCGGGCTCGGGCTTCGGCATTCATCCACGACCTCAACCGACTTAGGCTTCGACATTCAACCATAACCTCAACTGACTCGAGCTCGAGCTTCGGTGTTCGGTTGCGATCTCAACCGACATGGACTTCAGCATTCGACCACGAGCATGCACATGACTGTTGCCTACGAACAAAGTCGAGCGGCTGTTGAGCCCTGAATTCACTGGCAACCAGCTGATGTGTGATAGCAATCGATTGTTAAATTAGTTTGAACGAACAGATTGCTCCCAAATTGATTGGCCAGTCTGACTGGTGGCTAGCAATCGATTGTTGTGTCTCAACAATCGATTGGTGGTGGTCAAATTGCATGAAAAGAGTCATTCTGCAAATGTCACTGGTCAGATTCTCGATGAGAGTCGAATGGTGAAGGCTAGTAATCGACTAGGAGGCAGAAATCAACCTGAACAACAACCCTATAAAAATAGGTTTCGAGGTGATTTGAATAGGTCGATTCTTGAGGGTTTAATTTGGAGACGAAGTGTTTCTACATTTCCCATCATCAAGAGGCAATCTAAAACAATGAGAAAGCATCCAAAGCAAAGATTTCACTTGTAAAGTTGATTTCGCTTTAATTTGTATTTGTATTGCTTGTATTTATTGTGAAAAGATTGTAAGAGTTTTATTTACCTCCAGAAGGTATCCGAGAAGGAGACAAATAATGGTGGTAGTCGTTAGGACTAGGCTTTGGACGTAGTCGCCATGGGAGGTGGTGAACCAAGTAAAATCGACCTTGTTTGCGTTGTATTATCGATTTGTTCAAGTTTATGTTGTGTAATCAACTCAACACAATCAAAGTTATTCACCCCACCACCACCCCATTCTAGCTCACACTGGTCCTAGCAACATAGTGGTTGGTCTGTGGGACCAAGTCGTTCACCTCTAGGATTAGCCGGATCGTAAAAGTTGGATGCTTGGTTAACAAAAAAAAATTAAGACAATATAATAAGTTTGCTAACAAGATATAATATATAAATTCAAAGGATTCAAAAAAAAATGATATACTCAGCTAGCCTTGGGGTGACCGGCTCGACCCCACGAAATTTTTTCCACTGGCCATCTGGGTAAATCAGGAAGCGCTCACAGCGGACAACCCAGAAGGCCAACATCCTTTGGTTGCCCGCCTCATTTAGAGGAAAAAATTTCTGCAAATGCGTCATAGTTAGAGATCGAACCATGAATGATTAGGTGATAATTTAGATGCTCTATCGCTACACCATGACCCGGGGAAAAAAATTCAAAGGATTCAAGAAATATAAAGTCGTGGTTTATAATAATATTTAATCATTATCTATATAATATTTTTTATAAAATTAATATATCAATCAAAATTATTAAAAATTGAAAAAGAAAAGAATTGTATGAGTTAAGAGAGTAAAAGAATATAGAGTATTTGCATGTAAAATTTAATCAATTTAGATCCATATAATATTTTTATACAAAACTATTATATGAATCTAAATTGATTTAAATAAATGACTTGAAAAGGATTTAAGAAATATGGAGGGGGTTTTGCTTGTGAAATTTGACCTGTGATAAAAATGTTAATGAAAATGGAGGTGGATGGAAGGAGACCATTGTGAATGAGAGTCTTTAGTTCCATATTAAGAGTTTTAAGATATTATGTTTGATTTATATTGAATCACAATCCATGAATGTTGTGAATATGTATTGGAGAGACTCTTTCTAATGTGCAAGCCCACAGGAGAGGGTACAAATCTAAGGCTCAAATTATACTAAACTAAGGTGACTCGGTGCGAGCACGTCCTGCATGCGTCTAATGTCAAACCAGTCAGGGCAAAAATTTCCCAAGCGAATCATATTGCCACTTGAATCCTCTTTTTGTACCTGATTAATGAAGAATTTGTAAGTGATTGGCTTTTCAAGTCAGGTAATAAATAACCTTTATGATCATTTAGTGTTGCCAAAGGTATAAGCTCCTATATAAGGAGGGTATGACCAAAAGCAAAAGGAATAGATAAATAGAGGCACTGAGCAGAAACAAATCATCCACCTTCGTCCCCCCTTGCTTCCTTCTTTCTGTCGTGCACTCCGCTTGACAACTCTACCTGTGATAGCGTTCGGGAACATGTGCTTGGTTGTGTATGTGATTGTGTCATTATATCTTAGGAAATAGATGTTTACCATGACCTCGAAGCACCGCCAGAGGGGACGAATCTATTTTAAGAAAATTGCGTCTTACGTAGGCCTCAGTATCTTTCTCTCCTGATTGCAGCTACCACCCACTCCGACTCGGCATCCTCTCAACAGCACTCGGCATCCCACTCGGGAGCACTTGGCGTCCCGACTCAGCACTCGGCTTCCCACTCGGGCTCGGGAATCACTCAGAATGCTTGGACCTCACGACACGTGGGATCACTCAGGAGAACTCGACTTTGTCTAGCCACGTCCCACTCGGACTCTAGAAGTTCAATTGAAAGTTTGACAATCGACGACTCGACTCTAGGTGGTCGGCAACTAGGCCGCTTTGATCTCTCAACACTCGGAGCTCGGGCAGCAGTCTTCCCACTTAGAAACACCGTTTGGACAATCCAACAACTCAGCCTAACCAGCCCAGCCTGACAACTTGAGATTATCAGCTTAGGTCATCTGAAAGATAAGTCTTATTTTGAGTGTAATTTCAATTCAAACTATTTCCTTGTAACTCAAACAAATATCTCCAACAATCTTCGTAGTAAAATTATCCAACAGTTTAAACCTAGCCAAAATGCTACATAGATCTAAATTGATTTAAATTAGAAAAGAAAAACATAGAAAGAGTTTGAAAGGTGCATAAAACACAAGGATTGCTCATTTCTTCTAATTTAGTCTAGTATATATTCATGTGGTAGTTTCACCTATAACTATTATATGAGTCTATATTAGTAGGTAAAAGTTCTAACTTCAGAGGATCTATATAGCATCAGGGAGTGTTTTTTGTATTAATGCAATCCATCTCTAGTTAAGGTTGATCAGGTTAACCAAACTTGAGTTGACTCGAGTTGAGTTTCGATGTTTGATCAATATGTTAGTTGGTTGAGTGAGACGTCAAGTGGGTCAAGATTGACCGAATACTTAACAGACGATCAATATGTTTGTTGACTAGAGTGAAGAGTCAAGTAGGTCGAGGTTGACCGAATAGTTGATGATGGAGAAGTCAAGTGAGTCATGATTGATCGAACACTTAGTGATCGAAAATCCAATCTAGGGAGTTAGCAAGAGAAAAGTCTAAGTGGGTTACTGTTGATTAGACACTTGACAGTCGGAAGTTGAACAGAAAGTTGACATGAGACGTGAAAAGTCTAAGTAGGTCAAGATTGATCGGACATTTGGCGATGAAGAAAAGTCCTGGCAAATCAAGGATGACTGAATATTAGGTAGTGGTAAGTCCCGATAGGTCAAAGGTAATCGGATGCTAGGCAATAAGAAGACTCGACAAGTCAAGGTTAATCGAATACTAAGTAAAGGAAATCCTAGCAAGTTAAGGGTGATTAGATGTTAGGTAAAGAAATTCTCGACAGGTTAAGGGTGACCGGATGTTAGTCAACAGGAAGACCCGATAAGTCAAGGTTGACCAAATGTTGGGTAAAGAAAGTCTTAGTATGATAAGGCCAATTGGATACTAGGTGAGGGTATTTAGTGTGAATAGTATTTTCATCCCTATATCTCAAAATTAAGGTTTCGAGGGGGGGAGGGGGTGTTAGGATTCAGGGTTTGCTACAGTATAGTCGATTGATAAACAATAACCGTCGACATTTACTATAGCAAACAAAAGGTTAGTGATTAACTCGATTGATCAGTCAAGTTTGGTAGTCGACTAATGTTACTGTAGCAAACAGGAAGTTTGATTACTATAGCAAATAGAAAGTTAAAAAATTGATAGATCAACTCGACTGATCATGATCAGTCAAGTTAATAGGTCGATTGATATCACTATTAAAGTGAACAAAGAATTCAGAACTAGATTGAAGACTTGACTGGTTGCCCATTAGTAGATTTCATCAAATCAATTGACGGATGGTATTGTAGCAACGAACAGAAGGTTTTTGAGTCGGCTACGACACTCGACTACTTGGACATCAATTGACTGATGAACAGTAACAATTGACTGATCATGATCAAACAAAGTTGGTAAGAGTTGTTCTACATGTGCATCAATCGAATTCGAGGGAGCAATCGATTGATGGTGATGAATAGTCAACTAATAAGCCAAAATTAGCTCTAACTTGAATGCTATAAAAGAAAGGTTTCGAGAAGATTTTTGTTGTTAATTCTTAGGAGTTTTGGAGGCAAGGTATTACTGCATTTTCAGACCTCAGGAGGTATTCTAAAGCAATCACAAAATGCTCAAAGCAAAGTTTCTTTCATGTAAATTGTTTTATTTACATTGTTCGTATTTGTATCTTTGTTTTATTTTTTTATTACTTGTATAACAGCGGTGTTGTAAGTTGTTTCTCCGCCTTCAAAAGGAGAGAGCTAGTGGTGATTTCGCTAGGACGGTAGACCATGAAGTAGAAATTGAAAGTTCTGAAATTACGTTCATATTTGTACTTGTTTTTATTGTTTTTATTGTTTCGTGTTTATTTGCATTTCTGCTATGTTAACCTTTTGTAGACAAGCACAATAATTGAACAAACATGATTGAATCGAAGTGAATCGTGAATCGCTATTCACCCCTTCTAGCTTATATCAACGGTCCCAACATTTTTGGTGAAACCTATAATGATATTACATGGGTTAATTTTATGTTACGAGTTTATAGACGGAGTAGGAATATGAGATTTTGAACCGTGTTAAAATAATTGAGTTTTTCTTATTTTATTTATCACTTGGTGGGGTGCTCAGGACATCTCTAATAGTTAGAGCTCTATATGAGCTCTTTTTTTTGTAATATCCAATATGCCACCTCAATGTCATATCAAAAGCATAAAAACGTATCACTCTTTGAGCAATCAAAAAACCTTCATATAACTTTTTTTGGACCTACATTATCAACTTTTTTTGTGCATTATTAATTACTAGCCTCACCCATATTGTTAATTTTGAAATAAAAAAGCGGATTTGAAATTTTATTACCGCTCTTAAATTACAAACTTCAAACCTGGCATCTATAATGATTAGAGTTTTTTTCTTCAATTTTTTTTATTTCATAAACCTCTTTAAAAATCACCCATTAGAGATGCCTAATACATGCAACTATGTTTTTGCACTAAACCTTGGTGGGGTGCTAAAATCATAAATTGTTGGATTGACCATTAATTTAAGTGCTGCATTTAGTTTAATATAGTTATGAGCTTCTATGGTCCCTTTCTACAAATTTAAAGATTATTATTCTAATTTTGGTAATCAACTAAGTTTTGGGATAAGACTTAATTGTGTACTACATTTACTATCTTTATTGTAAGCATTTCTATCCCCTACTAGGAATTTTTACATTATTTTTTATTTTGACACTCAATTAAATCGTAACATAAATTAAAAGGTTGGAGTTGGGAAAATTTTATTTAAAAAAATGTGCCAATGGTTTAGGATCAAAAGTATTATTAGTCTTTTGGAGGACAATTGTCTTAATTTTATAGGATCAAAAGTATTTAGTCAATTGGCCTAAAAGATCTATATTGTGTAGCTTTTATTTTGATAAACCCCCTTTTCATAAAGCATTACCCAATGTTGTCCTTATTCCTAAACTTTTATTTTTTAACCTTGCTCAAAATTAAATTTTAATTTAAATCAATGTTAAGATGAAAATAATCATATGTCAATTTATTTGAAATAATTGGTAAAAAAAACTTATAAAATCATAGAATTTGTAATTATATATTAAATTGGTTTAAGCAATCGGTTTATTTTTTTTCTCTACTTGTTAGTGATCAACTTTTACTTTTAGTTCGTGAGGCTCAAGTCTAGATACTTTATATTTTTAATATTTTACTTATTTTATTAATTGCTTCTATATAAGCATTAAATTTAATTATATAAAAATCTTATAAGTTATACTTTATTATTAATTGAAAATTTTAAGTTTTAAATGTAAATATTATTGTGAGTGTTGTGATCCTTTTCGACTAACTTATATTTTAAAGGTATATGATATTTTAATTTTTAATTAAAGATAATTTTAATTTTTTATGAATATTTTTCTATAAATAGAACAATTATAATATTAATTATTTATCCTATTATTTTTTCTAGTTGGCCATTTGGCTATTTAATTGATTATTATTATTTAGTACATTTATTAAGCATGTGTGAATATATTATGCATAAGAAAAGTATATTTATTTAAAATGTTATTTTTTTTAGTTCACTAATTCAAGTAATTCAGTTGATTAAATCAACGATCAAGTAAATTAGACGGTTCAATCTCTAATTCAATTTTCAAAACATTGAATAATACATGATCCAATTTTAATTAAAACACAATTAAGTAAAAAAATACAAATCATATACAATTTGTCAAAGATAATAAATCCTCATAACATATCTTAAACGTCATAAATCAAATTATAAAATAAAATAAAAAATTTGAGCATTTGTTCTTTTGTCAAAATATAATTAAATACTTAACCATCTGCCAAGTATAAAAATTTATATAATTAAACAAATTTTATGTTCTAATTATAGTTGGTTTAAAAGAGGCATGAGTCACCATGTACTAATTATAGTTTAGCCTTATGTTCAGCTTTCATGCTTTCAATTTGCGCTATCAAATTTATATATGGGAATGAATATATTAAGGAAATTTTTAAAAATATATTAGTTTTAATTTTAAATGATTCAAAATTCTCTAAATTCTTTTTGAAATTATGAATTCATTAATGATGTTGGTTAGTGAATATTATTATCCTAGACTTTATCAAAAACTTGTGATAAATTTTATCAAATTTTTACAAGTTTAAAAATTTATTGCTTTAAATTTACTTGAATTTAGATCCAAGAGCATAAATACATTAATACATTTACTTTTTTAGTTTGAAGTGATTCAAAAAAATTTAAATTCATTAATTAGTTTTGAATGAAACTGACCAATGAATTAGAGAAAAAGAGAAAGGATATTTCATGAATATACTACGTGTTTTGAATATTATAAAAATTAGATATATGAAATGAAAAATTCCGAAATATACCGGCGCAGTTTAGTAAAAAGCCGAAGTAATGAAGCTTGTTCCTTCCTTTCTTTCATTCCTTTCAATACAAAGGAGAGTTTATTCTGGAGAGACATGGCACATAAAGAGATAATTGGCGGATCAAGCTGCCTTCTTCTCCAAATAAAACTCTTGATTTTGATTTCGATTCTGGGCTTGGCCATGGCATTTCAGAGCCCAAATACACTCATCTCATGAGAAATAACCAAATCAACATGAAAAACTCATCATAATTGAGATTGTACCAGAGTCAAAACAGGTTCATGGATCTTGCTGTAGAGCATATGAATAATATGTGTGCGTCTATAGCAAGTAGGACAACTTTGAATTTCTACTTTCAACAAAAGTATTAAGAATTCGATTGGGTCTTCTATTTATTAGGATGATTATCATTTCAAGTGTTCCTTATAATTCATCATTATGTGAAAAAAAAATATAAAATTAATTTATAATTAAATGAAAAAAAAATGAGAATTTTTTTTTTCTCGAATGCATGCTATCTTTATTGTCCGCCAAATAGTTAAGGTTTTTTATTGTAATAAAAGATAAAGGCCAAGCTATCTTTCCTAACCATACACCCCAAAGAAAGTCATGCAGGACATGCGATTCATCTGTGCAAGTACTTCCGCCTCGTAAATACCTGGACATTAACAGCAGGCTTTATATAATTTATGACTAGGATTTAATTTTATCTCAATGGGATGAACTGATGACTAATATATGAAGTATTGTCATAATTAAATCTGAGATTCAAATATTGGCTAGTAGCTAGGTTTCTGTTCTTTCTCATGTATTGGTCACTGTTCGGGCTAGTTAGATTAATCCCCGTGATTTACCTCCTCCGTGTTGGTCCTGGGATGAATTGGCGGGGACGCTGGGGCGAGCATTTCACCTTTTACCACAATGACTAGGGTTTAATTTTATCTTTATGGAATGGATTGATGATTAATATATAAGATATTATTATTATGAAATATGATGATTAAATTTTAATTAATAATCAGGTTTTTATCTTCTTCCCTTTCGTGCATTAATTATTGTTATGACTAATAATTATTTTAATTTATCTTCTTTATATTAATTTTAGAACGAATTAATGAAAATATTAAAAACAAACATTTCGACTTCAAATCTGGCGGTTCACTTTCAAATTAATTAAATCATTGAAAATCTTGAAGAAGAAAACAAACAAATTAAAGAGAGCCAACAGATTAAGTTAAATCCACCTCCACTCGTAGTCTATCTCTATCTCAATCAGACAGAGCAAGTTGAGAAAGAGAAGGGCCGGTGGAAAGTGATGGTTGTTGACTAAGTCTGGAAATTAAATGTTAGGAAGAGAAAAATAAACAAAAGTTTAATAGGCTTTTTATGACTTTAGTTTGTCACTTGTTTGGTTGTGTGACGGATGCATATTCTCTGATGTGGTCCGGCCCCTTTAAAGATTGAAGATAATCACCAGACAGACATATTGGAGAAGCTTCTGGGAGTCGATCCATCAAGCGTACTTGATTTTGCACACAAACAGATTATAACATTAATAAAATTAGGAAGACGTAAGCTTCTATGTTGTTGCTTGACTTGTTTGTATTATTCTAGGTTTTTTATTTATTGCGGATCAGAGAAGTCGCTGTAAATCGGGTTTAAAATATTTATTGGCACAAAAAAATAAAAATAATGAAAAATACTTTTTTAAGATTGCAAGGTTAAGGCATAGATAAGGGTAGGTAAAATCTAGATTAAATGAAATACTCGATCGAATATATTTAATTTGAAATTTTAATTCAGTTAATTCGTTAAATTATTATTATTTTTTAAAAAAATAATTAATAGTTGACTGATATGTTTTGATCAATCAAATATAAGAATGACTGACAAATTAATTGATTTAGTTTATTCGATTTTAATGTCAAATTTTGATTTTATCCAAAATAATAACAATCAGTTCCGTTTGATGCTCTTTAAATTCAACAAAATTTATCATTTGTCAGTGTAAGAAAAATAAATCAATTACACGGACAAATTACACGTGCAACTAAATAAAAATGTATAATATTTTTAGCTCTAGATTCGTCTGAGTAATTCTAACAAAAAATATTATACACTTATGAGTTTTTAAAATTTAAAACTGAATATTTTAAAAATAAAATAAAAATATAATTATTTTAGTCTAAACCTTCTTCACAATTATAGTAGTTTTGGCCCATACTAATATATGACTTACATAGTATTTTCTCTTGCTAGATGATCAGGGCAATACTTGATCAAAATTATTATTCTAGTACTTTTGATCAAAATATTAGATAACCAAATAGTAGTTTGGAACAGAACTACTATATGATTATTTGACAATTTTAATCTAAAGTGCCACATGAGAATTTGAACGAATTGATGCACTTAAGAAAGTTATTAAAATTTATTCATTCTTTAAAAGTGATAAACAGTTCAATTCTCTCCGAGGAACTCATTGTTAAAGGGGAAATTGAAAATTAAGATGCTATGAAAGGATGAAAATGAGGGAATGTCCACAATACGAACCCTTGATTTTGAGCAATAGTGAATCCGTTTACATCATTAGCAAAATAAATGAGAATTTTTGTCAATTTCTATGCAATTAATTTTTTTGTCCGTGCTTTGATTTTTTTTTTTTCAAATGTATATAGTTTTTCTTGAATTACGACGAAATTTGCATAAATAAATAATGTCCGATAGTAAATCCTCACCATGTCTAAGTCATTGGACCACTTGAGACATTCAGTTCAATTAAAACTTTTAATTCATATAAAATTGCTGCCTTGCTGGAGTGAAGATTACCAATATCTGATCTGATTAAGTTCATATTAAAATAATTAGTGATCTATATTAGATATTAATCAACGACTTTATGAACATAATCTTATCCTAATTATAGATGATACAAGATGTCTTCATCATCAAAACGTCTAGCCATTGTTCTAAAAGTAATTCACGTCTAGATGTGATGTAAAATATATAATATTTTATTTTAGATCAATATAGAGAAAAACGTCAAATGTTGGAATAATATTTAGAACAAAAATATTATATACTCAATCAGTTAAATTAATATATACTTTTTCGATATATAAGGTGTGTTTATGTTTATTGGTTGACCTGACCGTCTTCTATCATCTATCAAGAACGTAGTATATAAACAAAGAAGATATGCAATATTAATAAATTCAGCGTATCTTTATTTTATATTTATCTAAGAGTGCATTTTGAGCAGGTGAGATATTTAAAATATTCCTCCGTTGTACACACAAAAAAAAGCTAAAAACTAAAATATAAAATATAAAATTAGTTGCATGCTGTCTTCTAATTTGGATTTTTTTTATCGCTTAGCTGTTTTTTACGTCTTGATAATAAAAAATAATAATAATTTATTCCGTATAAGTATCATTAAAACATTCACATCAAATTCTCTATCCAAAAATTAAAATTTATAATAAAAAACTACTTTATTAAATTTAAATATTCATTTTTAACTACACAATATATCAACTTTCCTATAATTTATCATATTTTCATTTTTATTTATTTTTTCACTCCCCTTTATATTTTTGAAGTAAAAAGTGAGAATTAGAGATAATAATATTTTAATCTTTAGAGCTTCCACATCAATTTATGTAAAATCAATTACTATCCTAAATTTTACATTTTTTTCTTCTAAACTCTCTATCCTGAAAATAAAATAATATTTATTTTTAATCTCTCTCCTTCCTACCTTCTTTACTATTACAAATATAATAATAAAAAATAAATAAAAGAGAAAAAAAAAATGAAGATAAAAAAATTGGTACGGTGAAAAGTACTTTTTTTAAGATAGTTGATGTGGTGTGTAGTGAAAAATGATTATCTAAATTTAATAAAATGGATGATTTACTTTAAATTTTAGAAATATAATAGAGAAGTTGGTGTGGATGCTCTTAAGGAATGAATTTCATTCCTCAAATATAAAAAAGTACTGTTTATAAAATATAAATTTAAGAAATGAATAGGATAGCTAATGCAAAGATTTTTTTATATAAAATTTAAAATAATTTTTTTGTTTAAGAAATCTGATGTGGATGTTTTTAGCATCCCATTTAGGCTCTTTATCTATAATTTTAAGCACTTTATTATTAATCTATTTTGAATAAAATAGTTCAATGATACCTTGGATTATATGTTACACATGGACATGATTGTATCCCAACTGATCTCTTGAAATTGTTTATACTCTTTATTCATATATTTTGAATTTTTGTTGTTGTCAAATTATTTTGATCAAAATAATGAATTGATGACAAAAAAAAAATTATATGACATGAGTATCATTGTATGTCTACTGGTATCCTGAAACTATGTATACTCATTAACACTAATATTTGATTTTTTTTTACTACTAATTTGTTTGACAGTCAAAAATGACTTAGATGCATTATTGCATCCCTACTAGTCTTCTAAAATTATTCATACGATTTATTTTTGATTTTAGACATTTTTAGTCGTTAAACTATTTAGGCCAAATAGCTTGACAATAAAAAAGGATTAGATTCATTTCATATAGGCATTACTAGTTTCTTGAAATTATTTATAGTTTATATCTATGATTTTGAGTCATTTTTATCCTTAATTTGTTATGCTTTAAATAAGCCGACAACTAAATTAAGATCAAACTATTTTTAATTGTCAAGTTGTTTTGCCCAAAATAACTCAATGATAGGATTGTAAATAAATCAAGCTGAGCCAAACTTTATAGTATTTAAGTTTATTTGATAAGTTAATTAAGTCAAGTTAAACCTAAAATGAATCAAGTCATTGAAATAGTTGTTCAAACTTAACTTGATTTCTTTTTTTTATGAGTTTATGTTCTTGTTTGTTCATTTTAAATTTTTCGTTATTTATTTATTATGTTAATTAGAGTTTTATTGATGAATATGATTTACAAACTTTATTTGAACATTATTCACGAATAATTCATAATTTTTATTTATAAATATTAACGAGTTAAACACATATGTGTTTAAACTTATTTATTTAGTTTAATATGTTGTTCAAATTTATTCATTTAATTGATTATACGTGTATTAAACGAACATAAACAAGTTCTTTTCAAATCGAATATCAAATTTGCTCATAAACGTTTGATTCATTAACAAATGATCGGAGTATTACATCCTTTGATGTGCACAATTGATGCAGGAGCATCTACTGGCGCAGGGGAGAAAATCTCTGGGTGCGACTTTTGAATAGAGGTTGCAGAGAAAGCGTAGGAAGAAAGAAATTCGCCAACGAAGAAAAGTCGCCTCTAGGTTTAAACGAAAATACATTTTATTCAATTAAAATCATTTAACATCCAAACTTAACATGTTTTTACAAGAGACTAACCCTTGTTTAAATAGCCTAAGAAATATAAAAAAATCATAACAGAAAAGAAAAAATAAAAGAAAACTAATCCTAAAAATAAGATAAAATTTAAACTAAATTTTAGAAAAGAAAATTAATTCTTAAAAAATAGGAGATAAAATCTAAACAAACTTTTAGAAAATAAAACTAATCTTAAAATTTTAAAATAAATAAGAGAAAAGGTTAAAAGACTAAATCTAGAATTTTGACGGCGACTAGAAAGTCGATTTTGCCTCGTCCATACTTTGAATAGAACGCAACCGCGTCAAGAGACCACAGATTGGTCATCTTCCTTGTCGGTAGTCTCAATTGTCCTTCTTTAAGGCCCAAAAGGGAGGTTGATAGTCTCATTTTCTTCTCGTTACAATTCAAAGGAGAACATAGACGTATCAGATAACATAAATTAATTGTACTATTGGATGCTCTGTATCAAAGTGTCTAATTTTTTTTATTATTTCTTTGAGTGTTTTACTTATTGCACTATGTCCTATACTTGATTATGATGTAACTATGCCACTTTTTTGTTTGCTACACGATCTGTAATTAAGTAGTAAACAAACTAAGCCAAATTAAATTTTATGATATTCAAGTTTATTTGATAAGACAATCAATTTAAATTAAATTGAGTCTAAAATAAACCAAATCATTAAAATGATTATTTAAGATTAACTTGATTTCTTTTTTACAATCTTAAGCTTGGTTCATTTTAATGTTATCTATATTTTGGTTTAACCTTGTTTAATTGTTTAAAAATTTTAAAGTTTTAAATTTATTTGATTGATTATTAAGTTTGATAATACAAATTTGCTTGTTCATTTTGAAAGTTTTATTTATTTATTTATTTATTATATTAATGAGAATTTTATTGATGAACATGATTCACAAATTTGATTCATGAATATTGTTCACAAGCTTTATTCGTAAATATTTTTTTTGAATATTTTTCACGAACAATTTACAATTCTTATTCATAAATATTAACGAGTTAAACACGTATATATTCAAACTTTTTCATTTAGTATAACTAATTGTTCACGCTTGTTCATTTAATTAATTATATATATATTGAACGAACATAAATAAATTCTTATAAAATTGAATATCAAAATTGCTTATGAACATTTGATTCATTTATAATTCTAACTATTTGTGAACATAATCATCCATTAATTTAAATTCTTATTATTTTTAAATATAAATAAAAGAATTTTTAAACCTAACATACACATTTTTGTTGGTTGAAAAATTAAACCAAACCATCGAATGTTTCGGAAATAATACCAGCAATGGTGCTTGATAAGTAAGAGTTGGTAGTTAACATTAAGGAAATTACTAGGATAGTAGAAGGCCTCCATTTATCAAATATCAACAGAATGAAGCAGAGGATATTGGATGTTCGAATTGAACTATGATATGTAGCTCCTTATGTTTTGTCCAAAATGCTCAGTCTGCTTCATGCTTCAGTAACTCTACGTCTCATATGTAGTGAAAAGGATAAAAATTGACAGCGATCAAACTTGGAGATAATGGACAAAGGAGGGGAATGTTACTGAAAGTAAGAAAGGCAAGAAAGGATTTATGGGCAGCCAGCCACTTTCAGCTGCGCTTCTCTCGTTGACTGGTAATTTGTCTTTCAGTATTGAATCAAAATAGATGGTCCCAATATCCCTTGCGCAATGAGGACCACAACCATGCAAATTGTCGTTAAAAGGGAACCTGGAAATTTATTTTCATTAAAGGCTATTCCATATATAATAGAAAATCACACTCAATGTTCGGTGATAAACTTTTTTTTTTTTTTTTGAGTGATGCTGCGGTAGAAATCTCACCGCGAACGCTCGGTAGAAATTTACCAAGTATCAAGAGGGAAGATGTCATAATTTTCTCCTCGCTTTCTTCTCATGGCGTGATTGATTCAGTAAAGAATAACATGTATCAAAAAGTTCATCGGGAGTGATCCCGATAAGATCTTTTGCGTTGTCTAAATCATTACAACCTCAAATAATAAAAAATGGAGAAGAAATGATAAAGAGTGAAGTAAAAACAGATGAGATGATACTATCCCCTAGAGTAAAGCATAATCCTCCCCGTATATACAGATAGAAGAGGTGCAAGAAATGACGCGTCTCCTCAAGGAACGCATCTCACCAAAGGATGCACCCCTTTGCCACTGATGCATGGTAATTGCCATGTCAAACTGCCGTCGGACAAAAACTCTCCCTATCCAGGCTCGTGCAACCCTTTCAGACTCAGGGGTACTTAGAGCGCTCTATTAGGGAGCTCAATATAGATGCGTGTGTTTAACATATTTCACAAAAATACAACTGAAAATAAAATTAATAATTCTAAATTATTACAATACACACATCACATGTATATAAAATACAACAGTATCAGACATAATTGTAATATAAAATTTTATAAAAAATAAATTAAATTATTTAATCTAGTCGTACCTGTGAATTTATTATCGAACCTTATAGATATCGTTTGTTAGTCTCGCAAGGCTAGTCTCTTCTGGAATCAACAAGCAACCTAACAAGGGTTGCCTCTACTAGTGTTTATGCTGAATTATCCTCGAGATGACTTTACTAAGTCATGAGTCGTGTCTCCGCTTCAGTAATAATCGAAAGGGAGAGATAAAGCGATCTGAGAGAGGAATCACGATCCGATTTGTACCTGATGGTAATTGCAATCAGACGATACAAATCAATTGATGACAATAACTTTTGTTGCCGCTATTCGGAGACAAAGAAAAACCCGCTGCCCAAAAGGGGACAATATGTTTTCGACAGCTGAACCGATTCAGCCTTTGCTGGAATTTCCGACATCAACCAATCTGATTGGAGCAACCAACAACGTTTGCTGATTGGAGCAACTTGCTGTTCGCGAGTGAAGCAACTAGCAACGTAAGTTGCTGTTCACGTTTGGAGCAATCAACCACGTTTGGAGCATCAGCAACGCTTGCTGATTAACGTTGCTGTTCAACGTTGGAGGAACAATTTTCAGCAACGTTTCCTGATTAACGTTGCTGTTCACGTTGGCAACTCACAGCAACGTGAGTTGCTTCTCACGTTGTTGCTTCTCTCGCTGGCCACTCACAAAAATGTGAGTTGCTTCTCACGTTGACAACCTCAACTCCGTGAGCAACCTTTCCTTGAGAAAAATGTTGCTCACGAAGCAACCAATTGCTTTCCTTGATAACGCTGTTCACATTGTGGAAGCAACCAATTGCTTAACCAAACGTGAGCCACCTCTCCTTGGTCGGCGGTAATTTTGTGGTTGACGTCCATGAGAAATTCCTCTTGGTTGGCGACGGCCAGACGAGGAGAGGAGGAAAAAAAAATCAAAATCTAATAATTTTATGACTTGATAGATTTTTGATTTATATTGATGGTTTATAATTAATTATTAATTATAAATCGATCATGAGGTATATCATGATTCTTAATTAATTAAAAAATCATAATTGATTTCAGAATAATTTTGAACTTTTAAGTAACTATAATAAATCGTGTCTCGTTCATTTCACTCATCTTATACTTATTTATTTTAGGACATGATCTATATATCAATTCTCACTAGGCTTACTATGTCACACCTAGTTTAATTATTTTCCTCATTTTATTTTGGCCAAAGACTTCGAATAACAATCCTGACAAGTGTCCATAGAATATACGTCTTCTTATAAGGGATGGTGAATCCTTTGTTACTATCCAATCACCTTCAGACACTTCGATTTATACTCAATCATTCCAGATGCATACTTTCTCGGAGATGTTTATTTAAGATGTCAAAATATAATTCTCCATGGTCAAAATAACTTGAATATCTCAAATCAAAAAAAACTCGCACTTAAACTGCAATTAGATCTTCATTGACATATATATATCAAAAGAACCCTATGAAATCTCATAACAGGTCACTCTAATAAATTAGTTATCATTAATTAGCATTCATGTTTAACTTTCAATATTCCAATATCTCCCAGTCAGTAAGGAGAGACTGTTTAGACAAACCAAAAAATATAACATGTGCTAGTCTCATAAAATTAATGATATTCGAACTCATCAATTCATTAACTAAAAAATATTTTAATATATTTATAATTATACATGTAAAAATATTCATTTATAAATTCTTTAATATTATGAATTATATTATGGACATTCAATAAATGAGTTTAAAATCTAATTATATATAAAAAAAATTTACACTCAGAATAATATATTTATCTAATAAATAAAACATATCATAAAATGATTATCTTAGGATATTTTTCAAATATAATACATTCGACACTCGAGTGTTCAAGTCGACAAGCCGAGAGGTCGGACCAACGACAAGTCAGGAACTTGGAAAGTTGGCATGTCGAGAAGTTGGATCAATTCTGTAGGTCGAATCAGTTCAACACATCAGATCAACTCGGTCAATCATAGATTAATGATATCTGCTTTCCTAAATATCTAGGTCAAGTAAATCCTGAAACATAACACATGACCCCTCATTGATCGAGTCATATCACATGGCCCTGCAGTCTCCACCGCATCGCTTAGGAAAGCAAAAAATATTTTGCCTAATCATATTCATGATCTAGCTAGTTCAATCAATTTGATTAGATTACCGGTCTGACTGATTTAGTCAGTTTAGTTGGGATGCATTCATACTGATCAAACGATTAAAAAATGATATTTAACCTCCTACAAAGATTCTCTTGTTGATTGTTCCTGCGCGGAGACTGTAGGACGATTCACGGGAAAGTCGAACCACTGATTGGACCACCACAGGGCGAAGTGATCTGGCTGGTCTATGCGCTTTGACTCCGATCGGGGGTGCACCGCCGATCTACCGCTCCAAATGTCCGGTCGGGTATCTGCATAGATCAGAAAGAGAGACAGAGGGTTAGCAGAGAGCTCCAGGCGATGAGCCTGGGGATCCCGCTCCGACGCTCAAGTCAGGTCAGATAGCCCGGACGTAGTAAAAGGATGCAAGAATAGAGAATAGAAGAAGGAACCCCCTTTCTGTAGCGGCGTCGGGTCCTTTATATATCTTTCGGGAGCACGTACGGCTAGCATTTAATGGCGCGTGCTTCGGAGGCATGGTCGAGCATGCTCTGGCCTGATGTACCGCCGTCTCTGAATTCCCAGGGAGTGCCGAAGGTACTATTAGGGGTGTTCTAGTCGTACGGGTGGAGTGCTCGCTTCGTACGAGCAAAGGGTGTCGTGTACAAGATAAGGGCACCGTGGTCATACGGGCGGTGACGGAGTCATCCATGGTAGCTGCGCGGGAGATCGGGATTCATGATGAGGCTGTTCTTACATCCGACCGGAGAAGAATCCACAGAGAACCTTCGATCGGTTAGGATAAGAGATATACCCGACCAGGAAAGAATCCACAAAGAACCTCTGGTCGGTTAGGATAAGAGATATACTCGACCGGGGTTCTTGAGGGGGCCCGGTCGGTGAGAAAGGATTGTTAGTCCGATCGGAGTATACTAGATGTGACCCCGACCGGGCCTGCGAGTGGCCCGATCGGTGAAGGGGTTGGGGTGCTGGAGGAAGGTCCGATCGGAGTGTACTAGAGGTGACCCTGACCGGGGCTGCGAGTGGGCCCGGTCGGTGAAGGGGTTTTACCTATCCAATTGGGGATGTGAGGTGGAGACCCCGATCGGTGATCCTTGAGTTTCCTGTGAGCGGGTTTTACTTGTCCGATCGGGGAT
>JBBUKS010000029.1:11352215-11362869 GCA_038050645.1 Hedychium gardnerianum
TATTTATAGTTTATATCTATGATTTTGAGTCATTTTTATCCTTAATTTGTTATGCTTTAAATAAGCCGACAACTAAAAGATCAAACTATTTTTATTTGTCAAGTTGTTTTGCCAGAAATAACTCAATGATAGGATTGTAAATAAATCAAGTTGAGCTAAACTTTATAGTATTTAAGTTTATTTGATAAGTTAATTAACTCAAGTTAAACCTAAAATGAATCAAGTTGAAATAGTTGTTCAAACTTAACTTGATTTCTTTTTTTTACGAGTTTGTGTTCTTGTTTGTTTATTTTAATTTTTTCGTTATTTATTTATCATGTTAATGAGAGTTTTATTGATGAATATAATGCACAAACTTTATTCAAACATCATTCACAAATAATTCATAATTTTTATTTATAAACATTAACCAGTTAAACACATATGTATTTAAACTTGTTTATTTAATTTAACATGTTGTTCAAATTTATTCATTTAATTGATTTTACGTGTATTAAATGAATATAAACAAGTTCTTTTCAAATCGAATATCAAATTTGCTCATAAACGTTTGATTCATTAATAGATGATCGGAGTATTACATCCTTTGATGTGCACAATTTTGATACACTTCTCTTAATGTATGATCAACCCAAGAGGACCTCTTGAGCTTCAACGGATTATAACTTTTGATTCAGGTATCAAAATGAGATGTTGTTTGACTTAAATCAAAATTTATTCAAAGACCTACATTTATTACTTAGTGGAACCCATAATTGACAAAATTTTAGATATGAAAAATATCATTTAGGATTTTTTAGGAGTCTCTAAATATATATTTTTTAATAATTTAATATTTAATATTTTTATGATATTTAAATATTTCTGTATTATTTAAGAGTCTATTTAATTATTTGAGGGATTATCGAATAATATTTTTTTTGATAAAATTTATAAGATGATTATTTATTTATTTTCGAGTTTTTTTTAAAATTTTCTTCCTAAATCCTTTTTTTCGTTAATATGCAGAATAATTTTTATGATGTCCGACGTCATCTCCGATGCATCGAGCTGCCTATACGTCTCCTACCGCGCGGTGTTCCTGATAAAGCAAGCTACTTTGCACAACTGCGCTAGCTAGAGACCTAAACACTGCGCCGCCGCTGCCCTTCGGATCGGTGACGTCACGATACGCTAATAGTTCTCCGCCCCCTCGTCACCGATTACATGCGCACCATCTAGATTTCTTTCCTCGTGCCTGCATTTTCCAGCCAGCGTCACGTGCCTCCCTCCCTTCTTTCCTTCCTTTTTCCAACCTCATTTTCCTTTGATTGCTTCCTCGAAGCTAACCGTACACTTTTATCTTTCCTGCTCCATCACACGTTATATAAATATGAAGTATCCAAAGTCTCCTCTCGCCCCACATCGAATTCCACCTTCTTATTAATTGTCATCATCGATCAAACACCACCAGAGGTTCGATTGTATTGTATATGCGCGATCGGTCTGCAATTACTTGTCTACATGGGCAAGGTACCCGCGACGGCGATGCAGCCGAGCCCGAGGCAAACGAAGGCGGCGAAACTGCGGAAGCTGCCGCCGGTGAAGGTGGTGCACATCTCCAACCCGATGAGGGTGACCACGAGCGCCGCCAAGTTCCGCGGACTCGTGCAGAGGCTCACCGGCCGCCACTCCAACGTCGCCGACATGGTCTTCGACCACTCCTCCGTCTTCCTCGACGCCGAACTAGAGCTGCAGCAGCAGAGCTACGTGTCCTCCTCCCTGCCGCCCGCTGCTTCAGTGGGGGTCGACAGCTACTACGGCGGCGGCGCCGCGACGGAGCGGCAAGTGCTGGACCCGTATGCGCTGGGGGTGCTGGATGTTCATGCCGCCGGTGGATTTTGGAGACAGTTCGGCGCTTAAGATCATCAATGGATATGCAATATGATCGATTTGGTTTGCAGATACACGAATTAAACTGCTGTTTCACTTGATCTCGATCCATCTGTAATCTTGCCGCAGCATGTTGATAAAGTACTCTTTGAATTATGCACTGTGTTGCTGTCGTCGTCTTGTTCGTTAACGATGTTGTTCCCTGGAGAGACAAACTGCAAATACTTTTCCATCCAATTTTAAGTATATCAAAATTTGACTAGAATTGATCCTTCGACAGCCTATTTTATCCAATCCACCCTTCAGTATAAAGAGGGCATCACAAAAAAATTGTTTTTCAAATGGATGGATTAATTCAAGATTCTATTCTCTACAAAATGATCGATCAGTGTCGTTAGAGATAGATGAATAGTTTCAGAATTCCTGTTCCATCTTTAATGCAACTATTTCATTTGCACCTTCAGCGCTGAAGGAGTCCAAATGGGGAAAAAAAAAAACTTAGATTATTGATCTTCTCAGTTCTCATCTTCATGAAGATCAACTATACGAAAGAAAGTTAGTTGCTAGTATTTAGAATAATTTGAGTATATATTAAAGATTTGGAGGAGCATAAAAGGATTTTGTGCTAATAAATGTAAACTAATTATATGCTCATTGATGCTGGGTAGAGATGGAGCCACGTGGAGGGGGGAGATTTCCCCCCTTTTGTTTCCTTCGCCGAGGAGAGTAGGCCCCCTTTTCGTCTGCACGCCGCCAAAGCAGAGGCAGGCGATCTCCTTACGCGAGCTGGCCCTCCTCGGCTCCTCCTCCTCTTCGGCCTTTCCCGGTCCCCCTTCTCTCTCTCTGCACGCCCCCACCGTCGGCGCCGTTCCTTCGACGACTGCAAGCAGCCCCATCGCTGCCTGCTTCCCTCCGACGACTACGAGCAGTCACCACCGCCTCCTCTCCTCTCACGATCTCCGCCTATCATCGCCTCACGCCGCCAAGGAGCGCCTACTCTCCTCCCTAACGCCATCGCCTTATTCCTCACGGGCCCTCCCTCTCCTTCGTCTACGCCGTGCATCCGTTCGACGCCGCTTCTGTCGCCGACCACTGCCCCGCGAGCGGCAGCGGCCACAGATCGCCTCCGTCGCCACCTCTTGGAGCAACGCCGCACCCCTTTCTCGGACGGCCTTATCTCCTTCATCTCTGACGCCGCCTCCTCTTCTCCATTGTCGCCTTCGCCTACGCTGTGCCTCCGTCCGTCGCCCGCCGAAGTCCTCCACTGCTCCGAGCCCTGGCCGTCACACTTCTTTCGGTCCAGGTCTCGTCTCCATTCGGCCTCGTCAATCTCGATTTCATTCGGTTCCGTCGATCTCGATCTCCATTCGGTCCGTCGATTCCGACTCCATTCGGTCCGTCGATTCCGACTCCATTCGGCTTTGTCAATTTCGGCTTCATTCTCGCCGGCTAGACACTTGCTCATCTCCGATTGACCCTGCTTTTGGGACGCTCTGGCTCACTTCAATTCCGATCCAACATCCCTTCGTGAGTCAAATCCTCTGATCCATTCATCCCAACTGATCGATCGATGACATGTCAGAATATATGGAGTTGTAGCGTGATTTCTCATAATCTCCTACAATCCAAGACATGGGAGACGTGATTTTTTGATACGGCCATGAGACATTCTTCTTTCTAGGATATGATATTTTATCAGAATCACACTAGCCTCTTTGACAATCGTGAATGTGACATTTTTTTTGGGTTCGATGTTCGCTCTTAAGGACACATATTTACATATAATCACATATGTTCTTCTATTAGGGCTTATCTTCGTGATATTGTCGGAGATTGATTTAAACATCGGAAGTCCGGTTTCTATTTTAACCTTTTTTCTCGCTTTATTATTTCTTACCGGCTTTTCAAAAGATTCGATAGTGTTCGATGACTCATTTATACAAATTTTGCAGACATCTTCGGTTATCTCACATTCCTTCTGGTTTTTCTGACGATGAAAATAGTTCACTCTTTTTTTGAAAATTTCACGACTTGATCAGATAACTCATTCTCTTTCTTCTTCATCACGACGATTCTGTTAATATTATATATATTTTATTAATGGTTCATCCGCTGACATTTTGAAGCAGGATTACTCGTTATTGAAAAAGAGCACATATATCCTAATTACAACATGAATGATTTCTGTCCAAAAGAATGAGGTTAAGTTGACTCATTTAGATGATAAAGATTAAGGATGAATATTTAGTTGATTTAAGTAAAATGTTCGTTTTCAGCATCTTTGTCAGCTCGTTGATCAACACGGAGGAAATAAATCACGGAGACTAATCTAGTTAGTTCGAATAGTGATCCGTGCATGGAAAGTATAGGAATCTGATTACTGGTCAAAATTTGATCCTTAGATTTCACGATGACATTAGCCATTAGTTCGAACGGATTCAGCTGATCATAATACGAGGAGAGGTATTATTTTGGCAATTCATTTGGTGAATGCCTTTGGCAAAGAATATCAGTGGAGACTTATAAAATTTACGTGCAGCTACAGATATGGAGCATGAGAGTGTAAATCGATAGTTGTTAATAAGTAGAAAAAAGGTTAATAGATATTGACAGTTGATGAAATTATTTTTATTTTTTTGATAATTTAGGTATTTAATTTTTTGAATCGATTAATTTTGGAAGTGGTCAGTCTGACTTTACAAAAAAAAATTATCAACCACTAAGATAAATCGAAAAGGACTAATGAAGGTTTATTTAAATGGTCAATTCTATTTTTTTATTGAAAAGAAGTTTTTTTTATAATATATCATAATTGAGATTTAAAATTTAAAATTTTTAATTATTCATTGCACGGGGCGTTGATGAAATTATTACTAATGGAAGATGTTGTTAACATGGGAAGAAATTCAATAAATATTGGTAATGGATGAAAAGCAAATAAAATGTTCAATAGGTGTTGATAATGAATAAGGTACTAACAATCCAAAATTAATTGAATGTTGGGGTCCGGTGAAAGGAATCTGGTGATGTCAAGATTGATCGAATGTAAGGCAAATGAAAATTTTAAAAAGTCAAAGGTTAGCTGATAGCAGATAGATGATGAAGTCTAGAAAATCTCTTGACAAAGAAAACCTAAAGAAAAGGTATCCACCAAGAAGATTCAAAGGAAAGACATCTAAAGGCGAGACCTTTTAAAAAGGAAAGTCGTAGAGACAAGCTCTGTTGGCTTAAGACGAGGAGGTCTTAGAAGCATGACCCCTTGGCGGAGAAGTTTAAGTGAAACAAGTTTGTATGAATGATCAATACTTTGAGTTTTGAATAGATTTGACTTAGATTAGAACTCGACTTCAGAGTTAATCAGAGTCGATGATCAAATTGACTAAAGCAAGGTTTGATTCAATCAAATCTAATTTGTCAGTGAATAAATTATTTCTATTAATAGGCCAAACAATTAGATAATCTATTGGGGTAAAATCAATTGATTGTGCATCGTGATAGTTTATTGATTACCCAACAAAAAATAAAAATAAAACCATCAATATGATATAGATTGATAAGGGATGTTAAATGGTCTACGAGCTATAACAAGCATATATAGGGGTGAGTCGAAGGCCAAGGTAGTGCTGTCAAAAGAGTTCAAGTTTTCTATCGAGCTCAACTAATCACGTCATTGTTCTTATAATTTAAATTAAATATTTATCTAATATATAAAACTTATATTACTATAACTGAACATTCATGCTGATAATTTATAACCCTACCAGAAAATACCTCTTTTTCCTGGTTGCTGATCACACCGACAAATAAAATCTATTTCCTAATCCCTTAAATCTAAATAGCCCGCCCACATCTTGGGCTGGTCGTCCGTTGGGCCGCCCCGACAGAAACCAAGAATAACATTGTCTTGTGTTTTCTTTATCATTTTTATGGGGCAACGGGGCGATATTTTGTCTTTTAAATTTCACATTATTGTCTAGTTAAATTGAGAAGTTTTATTGTGCTTTGAATTATATATTTTAATTTAAGTTTTTATTTAATTTTAAAAAATCATGTGAATACTAATTTGCTTATAGACTAAGCAGGTCAATCAGAAAGTTTCCCATCTGACCTAATCAATTTTCTACATGATGACAACTAGTTCATTTCATCTCTCCCTTTCACTCCATCAACTAGCTAGTTCATCCAACTTGGCTATGATTATAATTTTAGCCGGTGGAAAACTATTGTGAAACCGGATCTGTCACTTCCGATGAACTAGATATCTAGATATATTATTAATAATAATAAATAAAAACAACTAATTCATCCAATCTTCTCCTTTGCCGCGTTCATCTCGCCTAACCCGAGCTATGAACAACCATGCAAGTTGCATGCATGCTTCTGTGCTGACTTTTCTTCCGGTTTGACGCCCAGCGCAGCTAAACGGACGGAGGAGAAAAGTCACGGTGAGAGTGATCGATGCTGTGCTGTGGCCCGAGGTTAAATGATCAACAAAGCTCCAAAGCCATTCGCCGGCGACGTACGACAGCGTGGTCGTGCAAGCTTGACCCGCAACACCAGCTAGCCATTGCCTAGCTAGAGATAAACAGAGCACGCGGTCACTGACTGATTCTCCTTCTGGAGGAACAAGATGTGAAGGGTTCTGGAATGCGTGAGTGGGGCCTGCCTATCTTCCCTGCTAGCTAGCTACTAGCTGCGTGGGTTGTCTCATTGTCAACATCATACTATACAATGCAAAATAAGTGATACGAATACTTGATTCTTGACTCGAATCAACCAACCTGGAACTCTCTTTTGGCAGCATCCCCATTCTCTCTGCGCCGACAAATTTTTTGGACCCGCAGGGAGGATGGAGAGGGAGTAGAAAGAAGAAGCGCACTGATTATTTTAATTGGATTGTTACAAATTAACTTTGCGGTCCAAGTGCCCGGTGTTTGCCATAGTCATCGCTAAGTCAAAGCTTTGTCTTTTTGTTTAACCAAATAATAAAAGAGATACATTGTGGAGCTACTCATTGATCATCTCTCAGGACTTATTTCCTATAAAATATAAAAAGAAAACAACTACGAAAAAGAAATTAGTAGGAAAAAAAACAAGCAAAGAAAAACTATTTTCCTTTCAATTATTTTCTTTAACAGAAGAAAAAAAAAGTGAGTTTTTATATTTTTATTTTTGGAGATAAAACAGAATGTACATATTAAAATAAGTTAATTTTTTTTATTGTTGTCCGTACTTTGTTTTTTTTTGTTTTTTGTTTTTGTTTCCTGCTCCGTGGCCAGCCAGGCATTACAAATCTCTGATGATAGAGCTAGCACCAGCACGGCAGCAACGACGACCATCAAGTCACCCTCACCTCATCGACTCGAAGGTCTACGCCAATCAACCATTCCATGGCGCACGATACATATTGACCATTCCTCTGTTTATACCTTCCCTTAATTTTCTTCATTTTCCCATTCTTCTTGGCTTACTTTGACCTTGCCTTCCGTCAATCTAATCACATTAACGAAGTAGATCTCCTAATTATGCCAAGCCTTTATATGTCTCCTAATACTGCAGCAGTATTCGTCCCCCATCCCATGCACATCCCAGAACCATGGTGACGAGGGGATCCAAGGCCGGCGCCGGCGGTAGGTCGCCGCCCAAAGTGGTGGTCATCGAGACGCGGCACGTGCGGACGGACGCGGAGCACTTCAAGGCAGTGGTGCAAAGCCTCACCGGGAAGGACTCCACCCTCGAGGCCGTCGTGCCCGAGAAGCCGGCCATCAGCTACGTCGGAGGGTTTATTGGCAGTCGATGTAGCAGCGCTTTCGGCGTCGCGAGATGGCCAGCGGCGGCCCAATACCTTCCTCCGTTGCAGCCTCCGGAGCTTCTCTTGCCTCCGCCGACGGCTTTGACTCTGAAAGAGTCCCAGTCGTCAAATTCAGCGTCGGAGATTCTACCGGACGACGGTAGCTATATGCTTCTCCAACACTACCCTCTCGACTATTTCTATAATTAGGATATGCATCGTCGAAGATCTACAATATAATTTGGATGTGGTGTAGAACATAGCGCATCTTTGTATATTATGCACAGTACGTACTGAGATGCAGCACGTTCTATATGTATGTCGATTCTCTCTTATGAATATTTCTATGGATTAATTGCATTAGCATCACACGGAATTACGTACGTTCTATGTATGAATTGCATTGTGATATGTTTATGTGAATAGCACGTTTTAGTCCCGGGTCAATGATGCAATGCAATGGTCAAGTTTTTTAATGAATAATTAAGGGATCTAAGATTCAACTTTGATGTACTAAAATTTTTTCTTCTAATAAAAAACGGGTCTAAGAATATTGGTCATTTGAATGTGTCTCCATTAACGCTTCCTGATTTATCCTGGTGATAGATGAAAAACTTTCGTGGAACCAGATCAATCATTCCAGATCTGACGTTATTCGACCTGATTAATTATTATTATTATTATTATTTTTTTTGTATGAATAGCATGTTCCACATGTATTTTTGTGCGTCGAAGGAGCGTAGAAAAGACAGGTAGGAGCTAGGGATAAAGGTTAACAAATGATTTTTTCATACAAACTCTTAGGGTCGTAAATGAATAATAAATTTAATAAGAGTTATTTATTTATGATCATTTAATATTCATGAAATTAATTAAATAAATAAATTTAAACATATATATATTTAACTTGTTAATGATCATGAATACAAATTATAAGAGTGTTCAGTTAACTAATAGTTGATAGATTTATTATAATAAAGTATAAATTAATTTCTAATGGATGTATGTCTTCGGGGAAAAACTCTTTTCATCTTTAGTCATTTGACGGTCGATTATAAATTAATATCCTAATTTATTTTTTTATATATAATTTTAAGACGGACTATGAAAAATGTCTGATGTGAGAAGTGAGTATGTAATAACTTGAATAGAAATTGGGAATTATTTGTAAGTCATATTCATGCAATTGAAGGTTCAATAACTACAAGGGGTGGAAACAAGTGACAACTTGACGGAGGAAACTTCCTTGCCCTACTCTATTTTTCCTTCATGAAATAAACTTGATGAATTTTGTTATCATTAATTCATGGGATTTTTCTCTTGTTTGACTTAAAGGAAGTATTTGATGATAGAAGTTTTTAACAAGTTGACTCTTCTAAAAGAGAAATTATTGATGGACCCTCAGTTGAAATAGATTTGCAAATAATATGCCGGGCCCACTCCGAAGTAGACCAATCCTTCGTGTCCCTTTGTGCAGCATATGCGAAATCATGCTTGAATTCAAACTTAATTAACACTTAAATCGATAAAATTCAACCGAATGCCAAAGCCATGGGAGATCATCGACGAATTTCACCTCTGCAGAATATATACTATACATGCGAGAAATTCTTAACACTAGTTACACTTGATCTTCGTACAATCTTACAATAATACTAAATGAGAAAGGATTGCACTCTCCCTTCATTAATTCACAACTCTTCATGTGAGACAAATTAAACATGGCGGGTTAGGTCATACGTTATGGGCTCCCGGCCCATTAATGTACGCAAACCCAATAAAAGGCCCAAAAGCAAGAAGTGGCTGATCGATTCAATTCCGCGCAGCGATGATGTGCTTAAATTTTCTAATCACCCCTTTGCACAAGCAATCCAAGATTTTATACGTCAGACAGTTAGATATCCTTAATAAATGACCTGCCCAAGATATCGACCTAATAGAGACAGATAGATACGCATCAACAATTGGCTTATCATAATGGATGCATCTCCGATGTGGGGCCCCATGTTTGTGGACATCATCAAATGACTCCTTCAACGACTGTGCGTTTCACCCTTCGCCGTCAAGCATGAGAAATTCAGCAGACAAAATTAAACCGGGTTGATTGGACCGGAACTGAGTTCTTGTTCAGTTGTTCTGATTTAACCGATTAAACTGGCTCGAAGAAGTAGAATAAAACAGGTTGTGGCGTTTTTCTTTTCTTTTCTTTTTTTTCTTTTCTTTTTTAGGTGAAACTGATTGACATTTTTATTTGTGCCGTGAAGGAAGCAATCGAAATCAAGCGAGTCCTTGTCGATAGAGCAGCGACCTACTTGGTGAAGTTGACCAGTGACCAACCATGGCTTCTGCTCACTAAGGAAAAGAAAGAAAAGATTCCTCTTTCGTTTTCTATGTATCGTTTTCTTTAGTTTCTTTTATTTTGTTTTTGTTTGGAAAGAAAAATAAAATTACTATGATTCCGCCCAGAATAGGATAGCAGTGCCACGTTAGAGCTCGGCCACTAAACCCCTTTTATATAACCTTCATCTTTCTTTCTCCGCTTGTTCTTGTAAGTCGATTTATTATTGATTATTTCTGGGGCTATAATGTAGTAGCAGAGTATTTAAATTGTTATCTAAATATTCATAGTTTGATCGTAGTTATGGTATATTTATAATTTTTCTTTTTTTTAAATATAATACATAACTACGAAATGCTAAACTTCTGAATCGCCCATCATAAGCGTTTTTTGATTTATTTTGGCGGCCGATGAAATTTGTTTATGAAGTTGGATTGATCGCCCCAAGTTCGATACTATCTGATTTTTTTTTTATCTATTATCGATTAATTAATCCCTAATCTCTATTAATCGACTAAATTACTATAATTAATTACTGCACCACAACTTTATTCAATCAATGACTCCTTTTTACTTTTTCATCTTTAGTATCGGTCAATTACATTATCGATTCAATCACAAACAAAATATTTTATTCATTAATTTCCCCTTTT
>JBBUKS010000029.1:11372360-11389575 GCA_038050645.1 Hedychium gardnerianum
TACTTATTATCAATTAAGTTATCCTATAATGTATCGTAGCTGAGATTTGAACACTCCTTGATTATTCATTGAAGAATCTAACCATCGCACTATTACCTCGGAGGCTTATAATTTGTCTTAAGATTATATGAAAGGAGATAAATTATCAGGTCAATTTATGATCGATTATCAAATGATTAGACCGTTGAAAATTAATCCTTGTCTTATTATAATAAATATGTAAATATGTCATTCATTCATCAAGTAAGCATACGATAAAGATAATAATTTTTATTCATAAACATTACAAAATTAAATATAAATATATTTATATTTATTCATTTAATTTAATTATTAGTTAAATTTATTTATTTAATTTATTTAATATATATATTAAACGTTCATAAATAAATTTTTACCGAATCCAATATCTAAATTTATGTATTTACTATCTAAAGTTCTGAATTGTTACCAGAGAACATAATTGATGGAGATAAACTTGGCCTTGCATGAGAATGATTCCTCGTTAAAAGTTAGAATCCCAAGGCGACTCCGGACTGGAATATGCTTGAAAGTTTTTGAATAATGATAGCAAAAATGATTATATTATTTTTTTTACGATACATTCAAGAAGAGTCAATTTATAATCGATCAATAAATAATTTAAAAATATTTTTTAAAAAAAATATTTTTATATTAAAAAATAATTTATATTTTATTATAATAAATTTATCATTCATTAATCAATTTGATATTTTTTGATTACGAAATTTTTTAAATAATGATAGGAGGGTTGCTACGATCCAGATGAATATAATGACCTGATGGAGATGCAAACTTCCCTATCAAGCAGCCTCATCAAATGAACTCTCTCAGAGCAAATTAAAGAATGCCTCCAACTCTCCATAGAGAAAAGAAGAGTTTGTATATCTAACCGTCGATTCAACCAACAAGCAGACTAACAAACGCCTCGTAAGAGAGGCTTTGCACGCAAATCGTAGAGGGACGTTTAGACAAAATGAAAAACAAAAGGTTAACCTCCACTGAAAGTAACTTGTATAACAATCGCTGTTCCGTATTGATCTGGAATGAACTGATAAACGTTTCGTCTTTTGCCCCGATCAGCATATCTGTTTTGAAGATTCAGACAGCCGTCTTCTGGATTCTGAGAATATTCTACGGAGCAGCAATCTCTCTCTTTTGACTTTGACTTACCAATCCTCGCTGGGGATTGCTTATAATGAATATGAGACATAGTCAATCAGGTGAAATAATGAAATAACTGTTAGTTGATTAGTAGAAACAGGTCAAAACTTCTGGCTATGTCTCTGCTAGCCCTCCTATTGAGCCAGTGAAAAATCGAAACGAGAAACATAATAAAAATAATAATAATTAATCAAATTAAATAATTTAAAATAATCGATTTAACCTCGCGAATTTTTTTTATCGATTATCAAAATAAATTAAAAAATACGAATAAAATTTTATTTAAATAATCAATATTTTTAGATCTATTTTTTTTTTATTATTATTATTTTATAATACGTCGTCACAGTTAATGAGTTCCAAACATAATAGAGTTCATGGTATGTGCCTCAAGATCTGGTTTTGAGTTAGGTTGATCGAACGATTAAAAGAATACCAAATGACAAAGGAAATGCAAATTTGAATTCCACCTAGGAAGAAATATAAGACCAGGAATCTATCTACCTTTGGAAATGCATATTACAGATCCATAAGAAGAGATTCAAGCACCCTGGCATTGCTACTCATTCTAACATTCATTCTAACATCAGAAAAAGAAATTCTCGACATGAAATCCCGCTTCGCCATTTCGACACAACCATAACTACATCCACTTCCTTATGAGACATGACTAACAAAGAAAATGCACCCTAAAGTTGCAATTGCCATCTCTATAACCAAGAATCTATGCTTGTGCTTCTAGAGGAGATGGCAAGGATAGCAGCCTCCTCTTCTGAATGCGTGGAGGGAGATGCTTGGTGTACTTCTTTGGGCCAATTGCCCATGGCAAGAAGACACCCGTTCCGTTGCGTGCAACCTTCTTAATGGGGTTCACGACAACTGCTCTAGGTGGTGGTGCCAGCATGACAACAGGGGTGTGGAGAGTCAAACCCCATGTAGATGGGATCATGGCATGAGGCCCATAGGCAATGATTCCACCATTAGGCACCTTTTGCGGGGAAGTCAGGTTCACAGATTGCCACAAGGTCATTGCTTTGTTGGACTGGATGGAAGTAGGTGAATCTGCATGGAATGTGGAAGTTCTAACTTTCACAAATGTTATGGTCATCCTCTTACTTGGTGATGCACACACAACATGCCTTGCCATGTCCGCACTATTCCCACGCATAACTAGCAGCGACCTGCAGAATTTTATGCATGATTATTATGTAAGAATTTCACAATTGAATTGTCTAAACAAACTAATGCAGCAGGTATTATATTGAGTTGCTCGTAGTGTCTAACAATACAATTTTCAAAATGGAATTCAAGTCTTTTTGCATACCCTTCCTTAACTGGAAGTGTCAGAGATCCCTTATACTTTCCCTCATGATCGCTGATCAGAGACCGCCCAAATGCCATTGTAGTTTCAGAGAGGAGAAGCGTTGAAATGGGATTTTCGAGATGTGGAGGTTTGAAGTAGGGTTGTGAATGCTCATCCTGAAGAAAAACAAAATAAAGTTGGAGAGGCACATGAGGAAACTTGGACTTCAAACTTTAGAGATCTAAGCATAATTCCAATTAACTCTATAAAAAAGTGTTACCTCATCAAAGAAGTTGATAATGCAGCTGTTAGGCTTCTTACTTTCTGGTATTAAGCGCCACTGAACCAAGTGATCAATTATGGTCTGCAAAGCTGGGGGAATCGATTCTATATTGCCTACATAAAAAAAAACACTTAGTCCATCAGTTAGGGATTGTTTTTTCTTTTTTCCTTTTTTTGTGAACATCATCATTAGTTTATTCTTGGATTGTTGAATGACCAGAGTAACAAATTTTCATATTGCCTGCAGAGGTATGGAATGCTCAAATTTTGATGCCAAATTAATTGAAATTAACAGAATTTGGAACATTTCTCAGAATTGTAATCTTTACTTGCTCCCTCTTCAGTAGCTGATTGGAATAATGGCACACCAAGTTGAATGATCTCCCTCTTGTTCCCCTTTATTTGCTTGTTGAAGAAAATAAAAGTTTCTCCTGAAAATATATGCACAAATGCAGTTATTCCACAGTTGTTAGTCCCTGATCGACTACAGTACAGAATGCCTATAAACAAAAACTATGTTGACATACTGGCCAATCTCAAACACAAGAAGAATTGATTAATGAAAAGCAATCTCATTAATAAGAAATGCAGTGATTTGATACTAGAAAGTAATAAACAATAGAGCAGAATTTTACCAGGTAGTTCTCCTCTGCGTCCTGCAAGACGAAGCTCATTGATGTATTCAACAAGGCTTGGTAGCTCTGACTTTGAGAAAATGTTCTCATACAGCTTGAGACCTTTTACAACATTGACCTGATAAAATCACAATAATCAATATACTTGATCATATGGGAAGCTCGCTAATTTTATACGAATGCAAAACTTCTACTTCCTACAGCATCTTTATACAGAAATTGTGTCCAATGATGTTAAGATAGAACTCGCCATATGCCCTTTCACTGCTTCCTTCGCCACAAAACCCTTGGAGATCTTGATCCTCTCTGGGCGCGGCGCCAAGCAATCTCCAGGTTCAGTACAAACATTGACCTCCTCCACCGAACCCAGCTCCTCTTGCGATCCTAGCACGTGCAATTATAATATACAGTTAATGCCTGAATCAACAACTCAGAAGGATTTTGAAATTTCAACATGAGATTCATTTATGGTCCAGGAATTCAACCCCAGCAAAAAAGGCATGCCGTAGAAAACTTGAAATTGGTAGTTGGGCACAGCGGTGAAGAACTCAAGTTCAAAGTCCAGATGCCCTAAATGCTTGCAAAATGGAATTTTCCTTGCAGTCGCAGAATGGTCAATAATTACAAAATAGCATTTAGGCGGCGGCCATTTCCATCTTGGATTCCTTGGAGTTGTTGGTGCCAACGAGATGGGCTCCGCCTCCACGGACGTCACCTAAAGCCACCACTAGCGGGGCCCGGCGGTCTCCAGGCATGTGGACGCCGCTGCGCCGGATCCCTAACAACGGCGGGGCGAGGTGACTGGGCCAGCACCACCAAACCCCTTCCCCGAGGGGGTAGGCTGGTTGACCACCAAACGGGTTGCGGCACATGTACCCTCACCCCACCTCCCACTCCCACCCAAGTCGGGGGCATCATCGGCTGGTTTAGACCGTCCGATCGTTAATTACGGATCGTAACCCTCGTGGTTCGCGTCACGCGCGAACAATCGCCACGTGACGCCAAGGGAGCCGTGGAAAGCGAGGGCAGCGCCTCTTCCTTTTGGTTCATCCCCAATGCGATGAGCAGCTTCTCCACGGCTTCCGAGCTAATTGACTTCCTCCTCTGGCTACCTAAAAAGTCGGAGGAAAGAAGGAAAATCAACGATTCCCCATGTCTGTGGACGATTTCACTTGCAGGAGCTGTCTCGATCCGGCCGCCGGGAGGCCGCTGCCACAGAAGCTCTATCAGGGCCGTCCTATCGAATTGGAATTTCGTTCGAAGCTAACTATTGTTGGGGAAGAGATCTAGAAATGTGAAAAGTAGTAGCCGTGGAAAAAACAAAGTGTTGAAATTTTGAGAGAATGATTGAAATGGCATCCGTTGATTAATTGATTTGATAAATTAATTAGTTACCTTTGTCGGCGTCGCCATCTTCAACTCCCTTGTGATCCGAAGCATCTCCCACAGAATAAACCTCCGTCGCCGCCACCGCTTGCTCCTCGATCCCCGCAACTTCAATGCTACCGTAGGCCGCCTCATCCGAAGGTATTTCCGCCGCCGCCGCCGCCGCATCCTTTACGCCGATCTCAACGCCCTCGGCCACCGCTTCCACCGCCGCGGCAATTTCCTCCTTCGCGGGTGGGATGTCGATCGCCTTAGGCTTCTCCTCCGGCCGAAACACTCCGTGGAACTTATCCTTCGCCGGAGATCGATTGGCCGCCACCGAATGAAGCTCGGCGGAGATGTCGGCGATGGAGAAAAATTTCTGCATATGGAGCACCGGGATCCAGTTGAGACGCCGACGGTGTACGGCGGCGAACACCGACTCGTACTCGTCGACACCCCCTATCTGCTGCGCCAGGTGGCTGCAAAGGGCGTCGATGATCGCATTCGCGGCCGCGAACTCGCTCCGGAACCACGCGATCATCGCGTCCCTCGCGTATAGCTCCGGTACTGCCGCCGAGGTACCGGCTCCTGCCACCACCGTCGCCATCTCTCCAGAGATCACTCAATCGCCGCTCTTCCTACGAATCCCGGTGACAGCAAGAGCGAGAGAGATTGAGAACAAAAATATAAAAGAAAAAAAAAGGATTTAAAATTCACAGTAAATTGCTGAGAATGCAGACACCAAGTATCTTGAGACCAAGAGGAGGAGACCCCAAGGGCCGTATATATACAGCTGGATCCAATACAAGTCGATATACACGTCGATTTGCACGTGGCGAACCAAAGCGGCCCGGAGCACCAGAACCGGGCGATCAAGCCAATACCAGATCCGAGAGGCACCTAAATAATGATAGTTTCATCAATCATACTGGTACCTCCCCTCAAAGTGCCATTAACTGCTCACCCCCTACAGTAACGGTGACGGGATCCCCTTTCCCTTTGCCCCATGTTGCACGTGGTCCTCAACTGACGGGGACATCGCGGCCTCCGCAGCCGGCCACCTGGACCGCCGGTGGGTCCGCAGGTCTGGGTCTCTGCTTCCAGGTGGAGTTTCGCTTAGTCAACAAACTCCAAAAACGATTGAACGGTCGCGAATATATTACGCCGTTTGGGAAACAACACAGTTTCCAACTGATTGTCGAATTTATATAAAAATAAAAATAATTTTGTTTTAAAAAAAAATGACTAGACTGCTTGGCATTCCAGTGGAGGATGACGTGGCGACGTCGTCAGCGAGCACGTCGGTTGAGGCTTGAAAGAGACACAAGCAGTCTTTTAATTTCCTTTTTCCTCCTCATTCATTATTTTTTAACGCCCGTGGCGTGCACCTTTACGATAGCAGTTGGCATCTGAGACAGCCAACAGAGCTCCCACGGTGTGATTTCCGGGTCCTCCACTGATCGCTCTCCCTTTCGCGTTCCCTGTCTAAGAAACTCCAGCCTCTTTCGTTTCTGATACTCCGAGCCAGACTGAGCGAACCGACCAAATCAGACCCGGTTCAGTGCCGAATGGTCCGAGGCCTACCCAACGTAACTCATCGGCGAACCAAAGTCAAACCGGAAATTTCCAAATTAAGACGAAAAGAATTAGGAAAGAGATTGAAAGGAAAATTGGGAACAGTAGTGGCGCACGTGAGACGGCACGAGAAAATATTTTAACGGATACGCTGGATTTTGTACACGTGTGCGGCTTGAATCTAAAGGCCCCGATTATGTCAAGAGAAACGTGATTTTTCTTTATTGGTTGAAAATTTGGAAGCGGTTGATTTGACCAAAATAATGCTGCCTGATTTTGAAGGTGATTCGCTGGCCGTGTTTATTTTATATCAATGTGGAAATAAATAAAGTTATATTAGTTTATTTGTGCATGATTGGGCAAAGAAATGAGCTACGTCATATTAGAAATATATTAAAAATTCTTCACTTTACGTGTGCATATTGTACATAATTCGGAAGCATGGTAATGCTAAAAAGTGAAAAAATATGAAAGCTACTTTTAAAAACATGAAATGGGAATTCAAAATAGCATATGAGGGAACTTGGCTTCCCTATTTGAACCATCAACGCTTTCCCTTCAGACCCTTTTTAAGTCATGATTCCAAACTATTGAATGATGTGATCACTCGTCTCATCCTTACTAGCTACTTTCCACCTTATCTAAAGTTGTCGTAAATCCATTATATTAGAGCTAGAAGAAGTAAATTTTCCTAGGCTTTATATTCACGTCACTTCAATTGTCATCTTGTTGTTCACCTAAAAGAGGTCGAAAAGGATAAATTGTAAGAAAGTTTATATAAATTTAAAATTTAACTACGGATCGATCAATCTTGACCGATTTCTCATCCATCTAAAATTAGACGAAATTATTATTACTTTTTCTTTTCTTCTTAGTAAAACTCCTCTAAATTTTTGTTGTTGCCTATCACAAGCAAACAACAAACTCACATCGAGCTTGTATCCTAGCTACAAGTAAGTCAGTTTGTGGCTGTGAGTAGCTAGGCTAATACATAGTCTAGCTACAAGCTTGCAAACGTGGATTGGTCGTGAACTCGTGATCATAGAGTGATCGCAAGTTACGACCTTGAACTAACTACTAACTCACAGTAAGGCCATAGTCATGATCATGAATGAACTACGGGCTCACAGTTAGATGGTCATGAGTTGTGACCGTGGATTGACAACGACCTCGCAGTCAAGCCGCCATGAGTTACTCATTTTCTCCTTTTTTCTCACAGTTAATGGTATATAAAAGATCAATGATGTTCTTGAGATGGTGATGATGATGAGATCATATCGATTTAAATTCTAATGTTATAGCCTTGCATGATCGAGTGACCAATTTATCAGCATATCAACATAAGATGAAGTTCTTCACCCAACTAAATGCCTTAAAAGAAAGGAAAGAAAATACATTTGTTCTTTATCGCATAAGGAGAAATTTGCAATGTGTCCTTCATGCTTTGAGAAAGGAAAGCCAAGCCTAAAATGAGACGATGGGTGGTTGGCAATCCATGTTTTAAGACTTTATGATCAATGCAAAAGATAGAAAAAAGAGGCATATATCTAAAGCAATTTTTTAAATCTATTTTGTTTACTTTCTAGAAAAATGACGAGAGAAAAATTGAAAGGCTACATAAATTTTATCTATATAATATTTTTTTGTAATTTAGGTTTCTAATTTTTCGAACCGATTAATTTTGAAGGTGATTGGCTCGGCCCCATAAAATTTTTTTGCTGACCACTAGAGCAAATTGAGAAGCACTAATGGAGGCTCATCTAGATGGCCAGTGTTCCTGCACTGAGATATGTCAACGAACGAGCCACCGAACAACTGGAGGAGGTGTTGACGAAGTCGCCACAAGCTAAAGGAAGAAGGGGATGCAGAAGAGGCCTGAGGAGCTAAAGGAGAGTCATCGGGCACTGCTGAACCAGCTGGGCCGCTCAAGGAACCTTGGCCCGTGGGAGGCGAAGCTTTTATAGGCATATTACTAACAAGATGTCATATCCACGTTAAGAGACCTGTCACGTCATGGGTCATGTTAGTCACATTTTGTGACAGAAGATTGTAGGAGGATCACGCTATATCACCCATCTTGCTTCAGGTGTTCTGATAACCCACGTAATGTCGTATGTGATGTTGACCACATATTAGCCGAGTCATAGAACTTTGGAATATTAAATGGAAGAGAGTCGGCACGAACAGAATGATTGGTGGGTCGGCGTCAGTCGGGATGATTGCAGGTCGCGCGTTAGTCGAGATGACTGACAGGTCAGCGTTAGTCGGGATGACTGACGGGTCAGCGTCGGTCGGGATGACTGGCGGGTCTTAGGACTGAGCGAAGCTTCTCCGATGGATCTATTTTACTTTGACCTACATCTCAGCAAGGTTCTTGACCTCCTTGGTACATGTAAAGGCTTCTCATACTCCCCGTATCACAAGTCTCTCTCACAAGTCCAGTCGAAGAAGGCATGAGTCCGATTGATTGGATTATATGCACGAGGAAGTCTGACTAAGAAGCCCTTGGATTGAGATTGTCCATGTGTATTTGCTTGAATTTGATTGCCTTTGATTTTCCCGATCGATTTTTTGCCAATTTACTTTATTGAGTCTTTGATCTTATATGGAGCTAAAGGAGAGTCATCGGGCACTGTTGAGCTGGCTAGGTCGCTCAGGGAACTTGCTAATAGTAAAAGAGTGAGGGAGGGGTTGCCAGAGAGGCTTGCGGAGCTAGAGGAGAGTCATCGAGCGTTGCTGAGCCGGCTAGACTGCTTAGGGAACCTGCTAACAATAAAAGAGTGAGGGAGAGGTTGCCGGAGAGGCCTGCGGGGCTAAAGAAGAGTCATTGGGCGTTGCTGAGCCGGCTGGGTCTCTCAGGGAACCTGTTAATAGTAAAAAAGTGAGGGAGAGGTTAGAATAGAGGTCAGGGAGTACCAAACTCATCAATTCCGACGCTCAAGTTAGTCTTCGAGGGGAGATGAGAATGAGAAGAAGTATAGTAAAAATGAAGTATGTGTGTGCGCGCGGGCGAAGCATTCCACGTCCCTTGGCCTGTGGGAGGCAGGACTTTTATATGCATATTGCTGACAGGATGTTATATTCGTGGTAAGGGACCTGTCACGTCATGGGTCATGTCAACCGCATTTTGTGGCAGAAGATCGTGGGAGGATCACGCTATGTCACCCACCTTGCTCCACGTGTTCTGACAATCCATGTGTTATCGTACATGATGTTGATCACATACTAGCTGAGTTATAGAACTTTAGAATATTAAATGGAAGAGAGTCGATACGGCCGGAATGATTGACGGGTTGACATCAATCGAGATGACTGACGGGTCTCAGTAGGACCGAGCGAAGTTGCTCTAGTGGATCTATCTTACTTTGACCTCCATCTTAGCAATATTCTTGACCTCCCTGGTACACGTGGAGGCTTCTCATACTCTCCGTATCCGTCAATATTCTTAGGCCCGCTTCTTATTAGAAGAAAAATCTCTTATAATACACCATAACTGAAATTCAAATTTTAGATTCTTTAATTATTTATTATAAAACCTGATTTTTGTACGATTACACCGGGGTAATATAACATCTTCAAACTTTGTCAATCTAACATATTATCATCATGTAAATAAATGAATAAGGCCACTTGCCAGATGAATGCCATAATATAACATCTTTCAAGCCTAGTCATTATAATGACTACTCTTTCCAAATGCAGGAATATAATAACAACACGTACTTGTTCTTATTATTGACTCATTCCATTATGATCGAATATAAATTATTGCGTGTTTTGATTTTCCTCGTTAATATTAAAAATGCTCAACTAGATATGGATCATCTACCTTTGGTAAACCTGTCGAATAGCATTGATTTAGAAAGCTCAAACTTTGAAATAAGCACCACCAAATCCTGATGAACTCAAATTGGAAGGCACGCAATTCAGTAAATAAATGAAGGGCAATTTAAGCAATCTTATCGCATCTTTGTCACTCTCACTTTTCTTTTCCATCTAAATTCATGTGCAGGACCATCAACTTCTTTTAGTATTCTGAAAGAGGATATGAGAAATTAAGGTTGTTTTGGTTTCTTTAAATCCAAAATATAAGAACATTATCACCACTCCAAAAGAGTGAAAAAGATTTGATAGCCCAACCATGAGTAAGGGCGATCCATGTTGTAGTCCTATTCCTTGTTCCCTTCCAAGGAATAATCTACAGTGTGTGCCAAAGCTCGAAGTGCTCTTTGGATGGTGGAAACTAAAAGAGCAGCACCACCAAATTAAAGATACATGGCTCCTCCAGAGTGCTCGCCAGTCCCTACTCCAATCCCTTTGTGCTGCTCTCTTTTGCTTCTTTGTGCCAAACATGAGAAAAGGCAACCATGCTTCAGAAAGATTTATGGTTTGCTTGTAAAACTTAATAAATTTTCGTTTGGTACAAAGGACAGGAGAAAACATTCATGGCTTTGGAATCTCCATCCTCTGTCAATGTCCTTAAGAATCTATCATTAAATTAAAAGTGGAACAGGGCGGTTCATTAGTATCTTGATTACGTGCGCATTAAGGGGACGTAGGATTAGAATATAGCAGCTTAATTTGTTTTTGTTGTCACATCATTAACTCAAAGTGTCAAAGTCATTAATCTAACAAAGTAAGCAAGCATGAAAGATCTCCTTTTCCATTTCTGTCTAGATTATTGTAATTGTAGCTTTATATATTCGTTGATGTCGGTAATTTTCAGTACAATGATAATTAAATTTTGCGATATGTAGCCATCCTTGTGATGTAACTAATGAAGCATTCCCTGTAAACTGATGCAACTGCAGTAATTTAGTAGTCAAGTTGCAGATATTTTATTGCATGAATATAATTTTGATTTTGTTGCAAAGATGCATGACCTTAAAGATAAATATAAAGCAGAATATCTTTATTTCAGAGGCCACTAAAGGTGCCTCTCAAGGTTGTCTGTCATAGCCATAGGTATTCTTTTGCTGCACTCACTCATCATTCAAGAAGCATTGGGGAGCACAAATGGATGGATCATTGGAAAAAAAAGGTTCTTGACTCAAAATATGCTCTTTGTGAAGCTTTCATGTGTGCAAGTTGACTGCAGGAGGCAGCACAAAAAGAATACTTTTGTTCTTTGGAGTCCATCAATTGGGTGTTTGAGCTCCTGCCCTCTGCTTTCTATATTTGATGCTCATCATTGTTGGGCAGTAAACAAATACAACAAGATACAGTTTCTTTGACACTGCATTGCTATGCATTCTCGGTACAAGTTTTACAAGAAGGGTCTCTTAGTTTCTGACTTAACTTCGTTGCATTATAACTCACAAGTATCCTAAGACCAACTAGACAATGTCTGACTAAGAATTGATTCCTCTCTATCTTCATACTGTAAGCACACATAATTTAGTTGCACTTGAGAGAATCTAACCTTTCTTTTCTAGTTTAGTAAAGTAATTGGATGGTCAAGAACAGCTCCTGCAGCACCTGCCAAGAATGATAAGTATCATTGAAGCTTTCAGCTTCCTAAGGCAAAAAAGGAATCTGATACTTATTGCCTCCCCCAGTTCAATGTATTTGTGAGGAAGTTACGTGGAAGAAAGAAGTCTCCTAAGCAATCAAATCCATGAAGCAAGTAGATCTCCCTCCCTCACTTCTACCATCCAATTTTTTGAGACACCAAATATCCTTTCTGCTCTGACCAGTAGTGTCCTATAGTAAGGATATTGAAAGGTCTAGCTACAGGATTGCACTGTGTTGCATTGGTCAAGGTTATAATTTCACTATGATGATGATGAACAATGGCATTAAGGTCAGAAAATCTTCTGATTCCATAGGATGTCATGATTGGATGGTAAACTAAAGCACAATGTTTGAGGGAATGTGAAAAGCAAATTTGAGCTCAGAGCTTTTTTAAAAGACAAAGTGATTGGTAAAGCAAGCAAACTGCAAATGGAATACCAAACTATTTAGGCTTGCCTTTTAAAATGATGTGACAGTTGTGGTGAATCAAGTCTAATAAACAAATATGGAGTCAACTAATCATGAAATTTTATAAATCTTAGTTTCTTTAGGACATGCACACTTCACCATTAATAAAATGTCAAAAGTCAGTAATATAAACATAGTGAGATTCAACTATCATTTTTTAACATTAGCATAAACATCACTGTGTTGCAGTTTGGTAGTCCTTATTTGTAATATCTATCTGTATTTAACTAAATCAGACTTCTATCTCCTTTAATATACTAATTATTAAGCAAAAAAACAATATTTGTAGATTAAAAGGTTATCTGATTTATTTATTTTTAAAAAAAAGTTATATAAGTTGATATATGATCCATGTTAGTCATTATATCAGACAACCATATTGAATTAGAGAAATATGACCAACATACATACATGATGCCAATATTTGATATATGATGGTGACAGACAATGACAAATTACAAAAAAAAAATAGTTAGTAAATGTCACTCCTTCATAAAAGATAAGATATCTGGTCCCAAGATGATAGATGGCATTGGGTGATGCACATGGAGATGAAGATATTCAAGTAGTGTTTTGCTACATTGTCATAAATTTTTTTGTTTTTGTTTTCAAATGGAGTGTCCATCTATAAACATGACAAGATAACAGAAGAGGGAAAGAGACTAAGGCAAGGAGAAGTGGACTCCGGAAGCCCACAGAAGATGGTGAAAGGTTTGGTCCACTTGGAAAGAATATTTGTTGCGTACCAGAATTCATCAGACCATTGATTGATAGCAAAAAAACAAAAGCTATATTACAAGAGTCAAGAACATGACCACAAGCAAAGTAAAGCATCGACTAATTAATCTCGGTGAATGGTGATGTTTCTCAAGCAGTAATATTAAGTTAAGATTTGGTCATTAAGTTTCAAAAGCCGATGGAGATGCAAGAGGCCTCGATGCCTGATAGACTCAGCAAGATCTTAGGATTATCTCCTATCTCACCATTTGCTCATCAAGAAAACAAGACAGTAACTTCAATGAAGTCAGTTTAAGTATTTATGTTTTTTTTTTCTTTTCCTTTTGTTCTATAAAGAATTATGAAGGAAGCTATTGTTTCTCATTTATGAACTTCTCGGGCATGCTATTTTTCTATTCAGTGGAACTATTTTCTTCATCTTTGAGCAGAGCTGTTGATTCAACAGAATGAAAACAATCACATATATATATAAACAAATCACAAGCAAATACAAGATTTAGCTTATAATTGTATTTCCGGACCTTATAATGAACAAGTGTTTGTAATAATGTAATTTAGCCAGCACACTAAAACCAGTAGTTAAGGAGTTTATAAGTCAACATAGGCTAAGGAGTGTATAAAGTCTAGATAAATCTACTACAAGGGAATTGAGTTTAAGCATTTGGGTCATTCATTGAGGAATATTGATGCAGACCTAATTCTAGGCTCAATGTAGCCACATCGATCGGACCACAAATTAGAAGATAAATGGAATATAAATATATGTACTTAGTTTGAGTTATGGAATGAAACAAATGGTTTATTTCATTTCTATGTTTAAGCAATAGTCTAATAGACATGGAATAGCTTCATAAGACCAAAATACTGCTATAGCTAACAAGTTTTATCGACGCATTATAGACTGGTGGAAGGGGATTGGAACCATATTGTTGCTACTGCTTGAACACCAGTGCTGACAAGAGTGTCAACTTGGGTGATTGAGACAATTGCTCAAGAAAAGGTTTTTATAAATGATCAGTACGAATGTTGAATGTCTGCAAATATACCATCATTTGCAAATACACATGAACCAAAAGTGAGGTTCTTAAACCATACTTAATCGGTAGGAAATCTCTCACTCAGGTATTTTGACAATTTCAATTATATTAATTTATCTCTTAATCTGTAATAAAGTATTTCCTTACTTCTAAAAATGATATTGAGGTTAAAGAGGAGTAGGTTGTGAGAAGACAGGAAGAATTTTCCACTTCAATCTCACATCCTAAAATAAAAGCTATTTAAATTATACTTAATTACTAAGAATTTTATTACCAAAGAATCTTGGCAAAATATGACATACAATGGGTTCGATGCATCACTCCTGTGATCCATTATTTTTTTTTTCTCGAGATTAGAGTGGCGCGATTAAATGATTAATTAGATATTTAAGAGTCGAATTTTAACTGTGACTCACTATAGAGATTTACATATGGGCTGACAATCCTAAGAACGCTGATCGCTTAGATGAGCCTCAGCGAAAGCTTCTCAATTTATTTTAATGGTCAGTAAAATTTTTTTGTGAGTTGAATCGAATCGGTCATCTTCAAAATTAATTAATTGTAAGAGTTAAATATTTAAATTAAAAAAATTATTATTATTTTCATAAAAAACAATTTACTCTTTCTAAAAAAAAGTTTAATCGAAAATGATTGTTTCTTGAAAAATTTAATACATAGCTAAAGATAGATATCATAAGAGACAGTAACGTAAAAATATTTAATTTGGAGTAGAAGTTGAGGATATATAAGCCCAATGAAACTAGGTGGCATAAATATGATCCTTCATGAATATTATTTTGATAGTCGATAATTTTTTTTTTATAAAATTGAATCCATCGTCTCAAAAATTAATCGATTAAAAAATTAAATATTTAAATATTTAAATATATAATAGAGTGACTTCTCAGATGACATCAATCAAATAGACTTTTACCGTTTAAGTTGACTCTTAACCCCTAGAACTACGGCAATAAAAATTATAAATAAGAATTCATTATCTCTATTTAAATTTATTTATTTAATTTTGTTTGATGGTGTATATATTAAAGGAAGATAAATAAGCTTTGCAAGGTGCAACACAAATTCTCCATGAGTACTTTTCTCAGTTCGCACCCCAATTTATTTATTATCCAATTGTGAACCTGTAATGCTCCTTCCAGGCTCTTCATTTCACCAAGACCAACCGGTCCGGAATTCAGACCGGTTCGAACCCTCTCCCCCCAAAACCCTAACTCCAAGCATCAGGGTTTAATTTTGTCAACCCACAGTCACCCCGCTCAGCGATCGCCCAGTTTCTTCCCATGGCTATAGTGGCTGCTATGAGAAACCATAGTTCAAGGCGGCTTCTACGCTTCACCTTCGCCTCACCTCTCCCAACTTCATGCCTCCGCGCGGAGTCCCAATGTGTGCCCAGCCCCACCAGTGGAAGCGACACAGCGGAGGCGCTTTGGTGGAGGAGGTCTATGGCCACCTTCACACGAACGTAAGACTCGCAATGCCCCTTTTATTAGTTGAGCTTTTGAATCATGCCGAAAAAATTTGTTTTTTTAGCGGAACGAAGGAGAAATCCTTCTTTTTGGCCGCAATGAATGATCCGTCGGTTAGTTCTTTTCGTAGGCATTGTTTTCTTGAAACGCAGTACAGATAACTTATTGACTGTCTCATGCTATATTTTGCTGCACAATCATGAATTATCCATGTTGTCTAAGTTATCGGGTTTAATTCTCCTGTTGCTTCAACGTCTTTTCTAGCTGGTTCCATCCAACAATTTTTTATTACTTTAACCTTTTAAATTCGATGAGAATTTCTCGGTTTGCTGAGTAGTATAGTAATTATGGGGTCAAGCAGCTCTTTTCCTGGTTACCTATACTTCGACTTGCATAGCCATTTGACTTGATAGACCTGGCATTTGACCACACCAAATTTAGTTCTGGTTCTCTTTTTTTGTTTGTTTTTTCTTCTCTATTTTACTGGTCATGTTACGTTGGATATTTTGGGATTTTACATCTCATACCATGCAATAAGGCAAATTTAGATTCTTGCCTATTGGCTATTCATCACAATTCGCTACTTCCCTATTGAAGAGTGATATGGAGGATGAATATGAGGGTCTACGTGGGGTCAACCTGGGTGTCACGACAAATATCGATAATGAGTAAGCGTTGATAGCCGATCAGATCCGATACTAGGAAATCAAATCCCGGTCGGGAATCACCGCAATTTTCGATCGGGAATATGGACATGAACATTCTTCATCTTAATACGCCCGGTCGGATAAGTTACCAAGTGAGCCAGTGGGAAAACTCAATAAGATTTCCCCGACCGGATACTGACAAATGTCGATCGAATCAAACAAACTTGCTAGTCCCAAACCTCCTGCTCAGACGCGATACTAGATATTACTCTCATTAAAGAATGACAAAGCTTACGGATTTGGCGTAATATAGGTTCATTAGCAATAAATATTGAACGTGCAAGGAATGAGGACAGTACGGATAAGATGTTATGACAATACGGAGATTCTACTGGGGCAACATGCCTCATTAATGAGGGGGTACTTCTCCTCTATAGGTATATAAGCAAGTCTCTACATGCAGAAAAGGATATGTGTTATTACTTTGGCTATTGTTGTTACTTTTCCATTCATCTTTTCCCGATCACTGACTTGAGCATCGGAGTGGATACGCTCGGACCCCCTTCCAGGCCTCCATTATAACTCTGATTCTCCTTTGCATGTCCGCTAAGAAGTCATATTCTTCTCCATTTGGTGGCCCTCAAGAGTTTTGGTCAGAAGCATATCTAGTTCATCAGTGACTTGTCTACTGAGTAATCCAACTCAGGAACACTCATCAAATAGCTTTGGTAAAAAAATGTTTTATGATCGTGTAATTATCAAATTTAAATATCTAGATCAAGAATTAAAGTCTAAAAGTATCTTGAATTAATCGAATGGTACTATTATTTACCTAAATTGATAAAGTTTCAATTCTAAATCTTCTCAAAAAAAAATTAAAAAAAGAGAGAGTAGTCTTAGTGGAAACTACTTGATATCCCAAAACAACTCATTTCAACTTTTGTAAATCTTATTATACTTTGATTTAGAAGAACAA
>JBBUKS010000029.1:11411761-11423276 GCA_038050645.1 Hedychium gardnerianum
ATCGAACCAACGGATGAAGAAAGTTAAAGAGTCGATAGACACACAATGGCAGGCCGGGCAGCGCTTTATATAGTGATTGAGGGGACCGTTAGTGCCCCGAAAAAATCTCTGGCAATTATATGATTATCATCAATTCATAAATTTAGAAAATAAAAATAATATGTTTTGTTAAATATGGATAATGATATTATACCATATAAACTTAAAATTTGCTTCAATTATACAAATTTTCTTAACAAATCTTTTAAAATTCTTTACTTAAATTTGTAATTTATTAAAATCTGGTGAAAAACAATCAATTGTCGTCAATCTAATAAATCAATAATATTTTTAGACAATTTTTTTTAAAAAAAAACATCTTTTAATTTTATTATCTTTATAGTTAAATTTTTTTAAATAGTATCTCATCTTAATTTTTCATCTCAAATATATTTTTCTTTGTATTATAACATTATCATAGTCAAAATTGCTTAACACTAAATAAAATGACTATTACATTAGTCAAAATTACTTTGATATTAATCAAAATTATTCTATCGCATCAAAATTGTCCCATATCAAAATTATTACAATCTAAAACCGTTTTGATCAAAACTGGTGCTCTTCGCAATTTTGTTTAAATTATTTAGTCAACAAGGATATATCCACTACAACAAGAGTTTTTTTTTTTTTTACAAAAAAATCATCGTGAAGAAATACTTATTTAAAGAACGGAAAGATTCATTTTGTCTAGGCAATATCAACCGCATCATTCATTCTATCAAGTTTTTCGCGGAATTTGAAATTTTCTAATAACAATAATACAATTTAATTTATTGAAAAAACAAAAGGTCGAGTGCTAAAAATTCACATTTCAAGGCTGTTATTTTTAATACAATTTAGAAAAAAATCATAGGCCCGATCGATTGTACATTTGGTGAAGTCAAAAGTGTCAAAATCATACCGTACGTTACAAGAAACTGTTGTTTTCACAATTCAAACAGATGATCATAAAATTATATGATAATAATTTTATCGTTATATCAAAATTCTCATTCTCAATGATTTGCTTATTTTGAAAATAGAATACAAAATTATTGCATATATTATGGAAGCAAAATTTCCATGTTTATAGAAAATTTAGATCTTCGACACACAATTTACACCTAAAGAATTAGTGACCAAACTAAAGTGAAGCCTCGAACAGAAGGTAGAGGAGGTTTTGTGATGTTCTTCTACAATACAGAATCCTTGGCCTATGTCAGGAAAACTTAGATATGTACGATTCCTTAAGTAAATGACTGAAGTCCTGTCCAAGAAAGAGACCCAAGTCCTAATAACTCGGCTGGCTTGTTTTTTCCTCAAAAAATTTTGATCTCTAGTGGACCTCTCGATATGTAAAGCAAGAGTATATTGTAGTTTCTTTAGTTCAACAAAGAGCGTATCTCGGCCTCAACTTCAGTGAGAGGCTGGCCAGCATATAGACGAATCTGTCCCTTTCTCACAACAAGTAGCTTTAAAGCATCCGAATTTAGTGGCTCTGTAAGTTCCTGCAAATGCCAATCATCTTGATTCAATATCATGCATATTCGAGAAAATAATTCATAGTTCAGCTACATTTATTAGCATTAAAAAAATTGCTTTGTGCGTTGTCAACTTTCAAGATACGGCTACAAATTAAGTTTGGGAAAAGAAATATTGTATTATGAAATAATCATTAATCCTGACGCTAAAACTACTAATATGGTACCAAACATTGTACCTAATAATAACCTATTAATTCTAATACTCTTAATCCTCCTGGTTGAGTTAAAAGTATAAATATTATCTACATACCAACTTGTTACATGGACTAGAACTAGAAAATGTAGACTACATCACGGGCCATTATGAAACAAAACATAATTATCGTAGCCAAAAATCCCTGTGACCGCAGATCATCATACAATCAAATTGACATAAATAGGATAAATGAAATGAATTTTTGATGAAGAGATACACGAGGAACAAATCTCTCAAGTATCAATTTCATTATAGGGGAGCATTTAGTAGCATACAATGGACTGGAGAGCAAAGGAAGTTATTTAAATGTCATGAAGAAAAGCAGGATAACATAGCTTAACTCCACTAGAACTATAAATTGATAACAATACCTTTTTTTATACTTAGATCTTCACTGAAGATGGATAGTACAAATTGACTCTTTGCTAGAAGTAGCAAATAAGAGCAAAATATTTTAGTTGCTCGGGTCTATTGTAGATGAATAGGATGTGCAAAATGTAAAAGCAATATCTAAAAGTGCTTGAAATAGGATATGGAAGAAAAGCGGGAACATTTTTTTGTGGACTTTTAAGAGGATTTTGCATATATGAATAGGCAGATTTAGATGCAGTAGCAACATGGACAATATTGGAAGGAGAGAATTAAGAACTTAGAGAGAAGATATTCCATAGCCAAAGGCTTCATTGTAGAATTTAGGATGCATTTGGTACCTATAAATGGAATTAAAATGGAATGGTTTTGTTGCTTAATGATTCCATTTGAATGTATGGATAGACGAATTGAGGGGGAATGATTCATTCCAAGAAATAATTCAATCCACTAAATTTATTTTATACTTTAAGAAGAGGAAAGCTTTGTTTCACCTATATTAAATATAATATTTATTAAAGGTTCCCAAAATTAAAATTGAGATAAATATAATGAATGACTAAGCATGTCAAGTGTACTGGGCATGGACAAGCGAGTCAAGCTGGGTTGGTCATGTTGACTGGATTGACCGAGCTAGTTGGACTCATTAGGTTGAACTAGACAATGAATTGATCGGGTTGGGTTGGCCGCGTTGGACTCATTAGGTTGAAGAGATGGAGGATCACTAGCTGGACCTGTCTTCTCTCAATTGGTTGTGTTGCGTGACATCAGTATATAGAACTAATGATAACATACCAGTATGGCACTAAACTCATTGTATCTAAGCAATTGACTCTACTACTCTTATTATGAACAGCTAGCAAAACATGAGGGCAGATAATTTCACTGAAAGTAATTTCTTAGATTTTGTTTCATTTTAATGTACTAGTTCAAAGAGGATTCTTACTTGGATTGTCAGTGGAACCACATCAGCACTAACATCTCCCAGATCTTCAAAAAAGGACTCCAATAAGAAGCAGAAATTCATAGCATCACCACGATCTTGGAACACAATGGTATAAGAAGCACTTTCTTTACCTAATGAGGGATTTGCCTCCAAAGAATAAAGCCCTTCAGGGCCACTACCATTAGATCCTCTCCGCAGAAGAATACCCTAAATCAAGAGTAATCATTCTATTAGTACATATACAAGTTTATCAATTTGAAATTAAGACATAAAGCAGCACCAAATTGGCTGCAAGAAAACAAATTGAAGCCAGTACATAACTAAAAGGAACTAAAAATATTTTTTCATAGAGAAAGATTAGACTGCTGCAGAAATTATACTTTGGGAATTGCTTACTAGAACATACGGCAGTTTTAGCCACCAAGGATTGTTTAAAAAATTCATCTGGTTTTGTTTATCTTTATTGACAAATGATCTGTCTTCAATCCTTTCAGCATGTAAATTGCACCTTGGTTTATCAACTTTCTCAGTCTCCAAGGAACTTATTCTAGTAATTTCTTTGGAACTTTTCTCATTCTTTCGGAAGGTCTCAGCAATGTCATTGATGGAATTGGTTCCTGCAGAGGAAGATATGCCCTCAATATCATCCATATGGTTATTATTCATCCAAGTTTACTTATATGCATATGACCACCTTTACTAACTTGTCTAACTGCCTCTTGACCTGGGAAAGCCACAACATCCATGATATCATGCAGGCTTTGAGTCTTCTCAGAAGCATGGGTGTTGCCTTGTTCATGATGCCATGCATCTTCTTCAGCAATCTGGCGAACACCACCTAAGATGAATACACATGATAGTTTCATTTATTTGACAATTAGTTGTCATAGACTTATGAAAAGAAATTTCTAGAGATCAACATTAGGCTTGGTAGTGAAAAAGTCTAAGAAAAGCTACATTGTGAAAGACAACATCACAACAATGAAATTGATTACAACAAAATCTAGCTTATTCGTCAGAAGAGATACAATAGATTTTATCATTATACATATCAAACTTAGATGAAAGTGACAATCAATTCCTTTAAAGGAAATATTTCAAGCTCTACAAAAGTTAACAAATATAACTGCTTCAAGGTGAAGAAAAGAGAAGAAACAACTATTTAAAACATTATCTGAATAAGTCCACGTTTCTGAACCACAAATTTTTGCAAAGGACAATGTTACAGGAATAAACAAGGCAAAAACATCTTATATAACAATATATCAGAATATCACTCAGAGAATCCTTAAAAATTAAAGACCATGTAGCATATACGCCCATCACCAGTCTAGACAGCAAGTCCAGCCAGTGCAATTGAAGATTACTTGTCAACAGCAATGCTATCATAAATCACTGTGGAATATGATGCTGATGAAAGAAACAAGGAACTCCATGGACATTGACAATCTCCTTGGAAATTTAACAAGAATATCATCTCTGGATATTAGAAGTAAGTTTTGAGATTTTCATCTTGTACATCAGTGGAATGTAATCTTGCTGAAAGCCTGGCAGCAATTTTATGCAGGGGTAACAAAATCTAAGTTCTGATATGCTGATAAAATAAAACTATCTTGTGATCCAATCTTTCATGAGTAACTAGATGGTCATGGAATAATTTTGAAAGTATGCTAATATAAAATGATTTTGCTTCGCAATTATGAAGGCCTAACTAGATTGCTGTATCAGACCTTACACATTGATTGGCCTCCTTCAGTGAAGAAAAAACATCAAAAGAACTGCTCTTCAATTTCTAAAGACAGGATGTTTTAGTGTATCTGAAAAAGAACATGAGATGGTTCATCATTGTGCATAATTGGAAAGAATCTCAGCCAGGGCCACTAATATAGATAAGCACACTCTTTAGTAGCTAGTACGGGTAAAACTTGTTGCATTGACCTTTCCTGGATCTCATACTACCAAATAACCTGTTTGATTCAAGGATACAAGCTATGATACAGAATGAAAGTACTGCAAAAAGTTAAGCACTGAAATGGTAAGGACTCATTTTACTTAGGGAAACAGACTACTAGAGTACTGGACTAGAATAAACATCACCAGCGCAAGAAATGATCAATAATGAAGTCATTGGATGAGAAAAATATATCAGAATAATAAATAAGAAAAAATAAATTAAGACCGAGATCACAATTGTAGGATGAAAGTTATCTTCAGTCGTATGAATCAAGGAAAAGTCATACCATTGCTTCCTTTGCCAGGCTCTTGCTTTTTTCCCGATCCACCAAATCCTTTGGGAACATTTTCAGATTTCCTTATGGATTTCAAAAAACCACCCTTTCTCTTGTAGTTCAATTTTTTGATATCCGCGTTCTGCTTGGATTTGAGCTTCTTTCCATCCATTTCCTCATCCACATTCTTGGAGGACAGCCGCAGAGACACAGAAAATCCATTCTCGTCCAAGATGACCTTCGGAGATCTCTTTCTCAACCTACTAATCTTCTTGCTTAACTCGCCCTGGAGTCCACTCTCTTCAGAAAGCTCCCTCCTTTCAGTCTCCCTCGCCTCCTTAGCCATCGCTCTGATCTCCAGGATCTTCTGAAACTCAGCCACTTCGCTCGCTGCACTCCCAACCCTGCCTTCCTCGACTTTCACCTTGCCAGAGCCGTTCCCCTCCTCGCCTCCGACGCCGCCCAAAAACCAGACCGCAACAACAGTCTGTACCGCCAAAAGCGCCGCGAAGCGCAGCGCTATACCGAAGGCCTCTCGAGGGAGCACCCGAAGGTCGGCAGCGGGGTCGATCCCCACCGTCGCCACCGGCGCATCCTCGACCACCTCCGCGGCGTCGAATTCCTGTACCACATGTTCGACAGCGTTGACCTCCTCTTCGAGAACCACAACCCAGGGTTCATGGGTCTGCAGCGGCGGGGGAGGAGGAGGGGCTTGGAGTGGCTGAGGCTTGGGAATTAGGGTCTTGAGGCGGAGATAATTGGGGCGTTTGGTCCGTGGCTTGGGCGAGGGGAGGGAAGATGCTCTGAAGAGCCCTTTGGCTTTGGAGGTCGTAGGAGTGGAAGCGAGAAAAGGATAAGCCAGGGAGAGCGCGGGCGCCGCAGAGGAACGAGTCATGCTATGGCTTTGCGCCCGTAGGTCTATTGGCGGGGCTAAAAAAACGCAGGTTGGTTTTTAGTCCCACATCGCTTGTTTTTCCCAAGTTTCCCACATAAGTTATTATAAATTGATCCGAAGCTCAACTGATTGATCTGCGTGGTGAGCACAGAGCGAATTATTCTTTCGCCTTTTACTAAAGAATACCGTGTGCTCGTCACATTAAGCAGCATACGCCAATTTTTGAAGGGTGCTTTTGAAAAAAAGACCCCAACAAATGAAAGTATTAAATTGATATAAATACTAACTCGGAGAATTAATTAGCAGCCATGGTCAAGAGTAATAATATTTTATCTGATGGTTTAATTTTTTAATTCTTGAGTTGCTTTTTCACTAAAGCGTTCATTTAGGTTTGTTTTATTGTTAAAGGATTTGTTATTTTCAGTAGATAATAAATAAATGATACCTGTAGTTTAATCTGCTCTTTAATCTTTGTGAGATTTGCTTGTTAATCTCCGACCAAAATACTAATACGGAAACAATTGAAGCAAATCGCAAACATGATTATTTGTTTTATTCAATGTACTGCATTTTAAATTATTTTTAGTGCCTATAAAATATTCATTTTAGTTTTAATTGTGTTGTTTCTTATAAAGTGATTTAATTGTGTTTCTAAATTTTAATTGGTGTCAGTTTGGAGTGAAATTCTTGCATTTCTAAGAGAATTGACTATAAACTGCTATTCTTTTAAAGGGACAATTCAAGTTATTATTATTATTATTATCATTTTTTTACAATTCAAATTAACGAGTCTGCTGGGATATTTATTATAATGTTCAAATTAAGGATCACAATATTAAAGAAAATGTTAATTGAACTATTATTTGTTGAATGAAAACTATTAAGATCGATATAATTATTCAAACCGTTAAAAATATGATATATATTGTGTTCTTTTAAATTCTTGAGAAACCCTTTTAAATCCTTTTATAATAATTATCGTCAATCATTCTTTGGTGCGTGATTTAAATACTCTTTCTTATAAGTTACTAAATATATTTTTTAAATATTATTATGACTGAGTCATTCTTTTAGATGTCAACTCATAATTTCAGATAAATTAATACTTTCGAATATTTTTTTTAATTGCAATAATAGTTATATTATTTTTTTTAAAAAAAAATTATACCGCATCGTTCATATGCTTATAATTTATTAATAGTCATCCTAAAGATAAACGACCTTTCACAGAACTTTAAATTTTTAACGGCGGCGTAGGTAGTTTTTAAAATATTTAAATTACATATTTTAATTTTAAAATGACGAAATTATATACTTAATATCATTTTTATTTTTCTTATTATTTTTAATTGATAAATTGAAAATAATTTTAAAACTCAAATAAATTTTAGAATTTAATTTATATTTTAAAAATTACTTTTATAGCATATCAAATTAATATTTAAAAATATAAATATAATTAAGAGAAGATTTAATTTTATATCCTTTGAATATTTTAATTTCATCAATTAATTTTGATTAAAATTAATTAATAAATTTAAAAAATCATTCTAAAATTAATTGATAAATATAGAAGGTTTGAAATGATATAAAATTAAATTTATATATTCATATTGTTCTCTTGATTATATACATATTTTTAAACATCAATTTAATATATTATAGAAAAAAATAATTTTTTAAATATAAATTAAATTTTAAAATTTATTTAAATTCAAAATTATTCTCAACCGATTAATAAATTAAAAAAAATAAAAATAATATTAGATACAGAATTCATCTTTTTAAAATTCGGATAGAGCAAAAATAATATTAAATACATGATTCATTATTTTAAAATCAAGATACATAATGTAAATATTTTAAAAACTTATTGAAAACTTACCTAACCGTTCGATAAAAAGCGGAATTTTTAGTCCCGGTAAAACTTTTCAAATATTAGAATTTAGAGAGGAGTAGAAGAGGAAAAGAGTTAAAAGGAAGATATTGAAAATTCAAATTAAATTTAGTTCGAAGGTGCAAGTACAACACAAAAAAATGAGATAGCTGACAATATTAACTTCTCGATCCTTTGAAAAATTTATCTATGGTAATTTATGTATGAGATAATTATCTATACTTTAATTGGTTATTCAATCCACAAACTATATCTTAAAAAACATAGCAAGGAAGTTTACATTTCCTAATTAACCATATAATACATCAGTTAATTACCCTTCAAACAGTACTACTCTTCTAATTGGCACAAAGTAAAGTAGAAGACGCTAGCTCTGTTTACATTCACGTACAAACGAACTCTTGGGAACATCTCAGAAGAGCAGGTAGTTAACGACGGCGAGGAAGGATACCCAGGCGAGGTAGGGCTTGATGAGGTCGGCGGCGACGGGGTTGACGTGGCTGAAGCACTGCGCCAGCAGGAAGAGCACCACGAAGTGGGCCGCGCAAACCGCCATGGCCGACCTCGAGGACCCGCAGCCGAAGAGCAGCGGGGCCCACAGCAGCTCCATCACCAGCTCCGCCAGGTACAGCGGCAGCGCCTCGCTCCGCCCGTGGAACCCGCCCTTCGCCCACACCAGCCAGGCCGAGAGGCCCAGCAGCCCGGACATCAGGAGCGAGCCCACGTGGAAGGCCCACACCGGCAGAGTCCACCACGGTGACGCCGCCGCGGTGGAGATGGAGGTGCCGGCGACGGATATGGAGGCGGCGGTGGCGACGGTCGGGATGGCGACGGCCACGGCCAGGGAGCGGAGGCCGCGCCTGGCCAAGGCCAGCTTTTGGTCTTTCGTCTTCTCGGGGACGGTGGAGGAGCCGCCGGCATCCGCAGTGGCGGTGGCCAGTTCGTCCTTTACCGGTGGCCGGTGTTTGAGAGTTTCGGAGGCCATGAAGGAGCAGGTAATTCCGCAATGGCGAGCCGAGCCGAGCGTGCGAAATACAACGAATGGCACGCCGCTTTGATCGTTTAAAATAAGACGAGGATAGGAAGGAGCTTGGTGGGGTGGAGACACGTGTGGGGACGTGGAGGAAGTGAAAGGGTGGCACGTGGGAGAGGAGCCGCAGTCGTCGGGAACGTGCCTGGTTTGTGGATGGGCATTCGATTTTCTACGGTGCTCATTAATTCCTGAGGGACATGCAAATCCTGTCCTTAAATTTAGGAGTAGATGAATTTGCCTTTACACACAGTTTAGCATTGTGACAACAACATCAGCTACACGATCTCTTTTCTTCCAGGTTCATATTCATCTCCAACCATTTCACACAAACAAAAGAGGCTCCAATTCAATCATGATCCACCATTACACTAGAGCTCTAGTATTTTACTACACCAACTACATGATGCGGCAGCCATTAGCATTCTCTTCGTCGAAGAGCTCACAAGGTCGGGGCATTAATGGCGGAGAGCATAAGTACCCATTCTCCTGCATCGGCATCTGGCAGTGCGCTCCTCCGTAGCTCATGCTTGGCTGGACGGAGCTATAGCTGACTACACAAGAAGGGAAGTTGAGTGGTTGAGGGATCAGAATGGTTCCACTTCCACATCCCACGTCCCTGCTCGGAGCTACTTCAACCTCATTGATGTTTTCTTTCTTCCCCCTTTTCTTACCTCCACTCTTGGCAGCCTGCTCTGGCTTCTCTCCAGCAGAGTTGGGATTGGCAGGAGGGTTTTGTGCTTTTTTCTCAGGGTTTTGTGGCGGCTTGCTGGCGTCGTCGCCATCATCAGCCTTGTTGTTTTTCTTGCTCTTCTTTTCAGTGGGTTTTTGCTCAGGCCAGAGCTCAGCATGCCTCCCTGTCTTCGTGAGCTTCTTCACAAGGGTCTCTGCCTTGACATTGCCAGTTACCACCACCTTGTGCTGCTGGCTGTCAATGCAAATCTTGTAAACACCTAACAAACATACAAAAAAAAAACAACAGCAAAAATAGTTCAATGAGGAATAATGCGCAAAGGAAATGGGACTGTCTTTGTTCATCCGTACCATCTATATGTTGAAGGGATTTCTTCACTTCTCTCTTGCAGCCTTCACAGTGGATGGAAACCTTCAAGGCAAAGGTCTGCTGCATCACTAAGAACAACGTTACACGAACCAGCAGAGGAAAGAAGGCACGCAGAGGGGAAAATTTAGACGAGAGAAGTGTTAACCTCGTATTTCAGTGTTTCAGAAACTTGTTCAGCCATTGCCATGAGGGATCGAAGATTGAGCGTGTAGCTCTTCCAGTGGAAAAGATAAAGGCAAATGGTGAGGGGGAGAGGAAGAGGATAGGAAAGGTGAAGTGTTGGGAGAATGTGCAAGGGCTTCGTTAAGCTTAACACGATCATTTTAGAGATTAAAAAAGGCTAACTTTTCTTCTCAAGTTGGTCCTCGTAGGAACAGTTTGGTGCACGAGCAATAACTATTATGCTATTTAATTTCAAAAATATCAGGAAAATATCCATTTAATCGTACAATTATTTCCAAACTATTCACTGTCAGAAGGTACTTTTATGATGAAATTGCTGGGAATTGTCCAAATGCTGCAGAAATAATTTTTGGTGGGTGTGTTCTTGGAGGAAACAAGTGCTGTACAAAGCTGATTTGCTTCTCTAGAACTAAGATTTGAGATTGGAGTGTGGACAGTGGAGTTAATGGTTGACATCAGCAGTTTCAGCAGAAAAGGATGGAGATTGACATGCTCCATAAGGCTCGTATTTAATCTTCCTACTGCTGCCACTTCCTCTCGGCATTAACTCCCCTCTGCCAAAACAAGACAGGAAAAGCTAAGCCTATTAATTAAGCTGGTACTCATTCTGAACCAGAAAACAAATTCATGCAATTAGCCCTCAAGTCTAAAAAACCCTAAACTTCTTGACAGTTTCTTCAAGAAATAACAAGGAAACTCATATTTTGATTACTTTTTGAAAGTGTTTTGGAAGAATTTAAATGATTGATGGCTGCTTGACACGTCCTATCCTCTGTATTTTAAAGTGATTGAAATGCCTTTATAATTTTTATTATAGTCATTTTTATCTCCTATAATTTTATAAATATTAGAGATTCGATTTATTGTTGATGGTAAAAAATAAAATCATCATTTCGATGATTTTTTCAGGATAATCTCTCATTCTTTAAAAAGAAAATAAATTATGAATGATTATTAATTTTTGAACAATGATCATTGATAAAAACTTAATAAACATTATGCTGTCAAAGATTAACCTCTAGATCTCTTAATGATAAATCGTTTCGTGAGAACAAGATTCATCATATCCTTGTTGTGGCAAAAGGCGAAACGCTCGCCCCCAGCGCCCCCGCCAGTCCGTCCCAGAACCAACACGGAGGAGGT
>JBBUKS010000029.1:11423376-11441962 GCA_038050645.1 Hedychium gardnerianum
TAAGTGCGAGTTTCCTTCGACTTGAGGTATTCAAGTCACCTTGATCATGGAGACTTATACTTTGACATCTTAAGCAAGCATCTCCGAGGAGGTGTGAACCCGGGATGATTGGGTATAAGTTGAAGTGTCCGAAGGTAATTGGATAGCCAACAAAGGATTCACCACTCCTTACAAGGACATGTAAACTCTATGTCCGCTTGTCAAGATTATTGCTCGAAGTCTTTAGCCAAAGCATTATATGTCAAGAGTATAGGACTCTTAGACACATGTCTAAGTAATTTAAATTCGCAAGACAAGAAAGTATAGCTTGGGTTAGGTGTGACATAATCAGCCTAGTGGGGACTGACATATAAACACATAAACCATGTCCTAAACCAAATGGCTATAAGATGAGTGAAAGGAACAAGACATGACTCATTATAGCTGCTGAAAGGTTCAGAAGTGGTTCTGGAATCAACCTGTGATTTTTTGGTCAATTGGAGATTATGATGTACTACTAGGTACCACTCATGATCGTTCCATAATAAATGGTTAATTATGGATGGCCAACATAACCGAGAACCTATAAGGTCACACACACTACGAGATTATCTAAAAAATTTAAAATGAGTTTGAGAATTAGATTCTCAGATCGAGAGAGACAAAGTTTGGTTGGACCAAATGAGTGGAAAATATGAAAAGTTATTTGTCAAAATGGAAGTGCAATTGGGCCATATCTTTTGAAGATGTGATGGATACTCTTTGATTTAACAATAAACCAAATTGGTTTGGTTTAATTATTAGCCAAGTGTTTTAGTTTTAAACAAAATCAAGAGCTTAATGGGTTAAGTTTTTGGTTAAGGCTTAATGGATTGGGCTTGGGATTAGGAGATGACTTGCTCCCCAAGTCATTGAGAAGATATTATAAATACTCTCCCATAGGGAGAGAATTAATCTAATGGGAATTTGATAACCTAATTTGATTAGGAAATCTTTTTTTTTCTCTTCTTTTTCTCCCTTTCCTCTCACCGCCACCAACTGTTTGGTACCGACATTGATTCATCGTCGCCACTGAGTGTTAGGCGCCGACACCGATTCGGCGCCGCCATCGACTGTTCGGCGCCGACACCGATTTATCGCCGCCATCGACTGTTCGGCGCCTACATCGATTCATCGCCACCACCGATTGTTCGGCACCTACACCGATTCATCACCACCAACGACTATTCGACGCCGATATCGATTCGTCATTGCCACCTCGTTTGGTGTTTCCGGATTGCGCTTTGAGCCGCCGAACACCAAGTCGAGCAAGATCCCTCTCTCAAATCATTTTGTCTCCCCACTTCAGCTAGTACCAAAGAGGAGACACGACTTGGACATAGAGAAGTTATCTTAAAGATATTCGGCGTGGATACGAATAGAGGCGAGGTTGGATAACCTCGCTCGGTTGATTTCGAAAGAGGCTTGCCTTGCGAAGCTAGCAAACGTTCTCTTCAAAGTTCGAATACAAACTCGTAGGTATAACTAGATTAATGGTTAATTTAGTTTTTTTTGTGAAATTTAATTGTGCGGTTATGTCCGCATGTGTTGTATCTTGCATGCATGGATGTGTGTGTTGTAATAATTAGGAATTATTATATTTTTATTTCCGCTGCGTACGTTTTGTGAAACGTCTAAAGCACGCGTCCGCGTCGGGCTCCCCAACAGACTTGTCGCTTGGTATCCTCGACCCCTAGGACTTCCCGCTCGATGTCCTCAATCTGCCAAGTCTTTCTGCCTAGTCCCTTCAACCAGGACTTCCTTGCCTAGCTTTAACTAGGGCTTTCTTGCCTAGCCTCAGCTAAGACTTCCTTGCATAGCCTCAACTAGGACTTTCTTGCAAGCTTAATCAACACATCAGAAGACAACATGACTTAACTTTGACCCCTTTGTCAATCTTCAAAACTTAGGTTTGATCGTATGGTACTTCTTGCACTAACACACTATTCTTCTTTTCAGAAGAACCACTCTACTTCAGGAGCTTACATCAACTTACCAATCAAACATATGATTCTCCAGACCTGTTTGGACTTTAATTGCTCAACATCTGATCCTTAACCCCCAAGACTTTCTTCTAACTTGATGTCTGGTCCTCACTGATCCATGAAGTCCATCTTGCCAGATGTCAGGTCCGTTAATCCATTTGGACTTCCTGTATGGTATTCTTGATCTGTCGAGACTTTCAATATATAGTATCTGGTCCAACTGACCTATTAGGATTTTCCAGATTAAGAAACTTACACACTTGATCAATCCATTAAATCATAACAAGACTTAACTTTGAACCTTTGATAACATTAAAACATAGGTTCAATTATAGTGCTCCCTACACTAACAGTTAGGACTATTTTCATGAATAACCTTTCAAGTTTAGTTCCAAGATCGAAGTTTTTAGTTCTTCCTAGGGCTGAGTATTTAGTTAAAATTGAACCAAACCAAACCCAATTAATTGAAACCAAATCGAACTGAATTTTTTTACACTAACTAAATCCACCAAATTTTTCAATAAAAATTGAACAAATCAAACCGATATTTTATCGGTTAATTTAGTCAAAAATCGAATCAACTTAATTTTTCCAACAATAATGATATTATGGGAGCGATCCCCCAAGGTCAGAGCGGACCCTAGCGCCATCACCCGCCCGATACTATGAGCTTAAAGGCCCGAGCCAACGAAGCTCGAGCACCAATCCGTCGTGGGCCGCTCTCTTATTATATTATAGCTCGATAAATCGAATTTATAGGTTTACTTACTTAGGAATTTACCGATTAGTTTTTTTTTTATTTCAGTTTATTCGGTTTAACCGAATAAGGGATTTTAAAATCGAAACTAAATCGCATAAACCAATATAACTATTTTTATAGGAAAAAAAATTAAAATTTTGAAATAACCGAACTAAATTTTTAAATTCGGTCGGTTCGGTCGTTTTGTTCAGTTTAATCGAACTTTTTCTCACCCCTAGTTCTTCCTCCTCACCCTAAGATCTATGCTAATGTCCTTTAAGACATATTAGCTTGTTATGCATACTAACAACTAAATCAAGGATCAACACATCATGCGATAAAAGAGATGAATAACAAACTACAATTATCAATTCAACATCGGGTTACTTCCTAATCCTATAATTAAATAGACTACTCCATCACAATAGAGAAACAAACCAAAAACATTATCAAAAGCATTCTACGACTCAAAACAAAGAGCGGTGCAAGAAAAACTCAATTTTGTAGATGTTGATGACGCTTTGGGATGATCTCCATGCTTTTTGTGTTGATTTTTTGTGTTTAGTTTTATAATTGTGCAAAAAAATAGAGCACAAAGAGAAGCTTGGTAGAAATATCTACGGCCTTCCACCGTACAAGATGGATAGATTCAATTTATGGAGGTCACAAATGGAAAACTTTGTATTAATGGGCGACTTCGACAGTTGGGCGGCGTTGAAGAAGTCTTCTCAAAATTCAAAAGCAAACACCAAGGTAATTCAGTTAATTATTGATATTGTACCTAATAATATTATATGCAGTAGGTAAATTCTAAGATGTCTATGACCTTTGGACCTGACTGATTGAGCTTCATGAGGACCCATCGAAGCTAGAAGATCAAGTCGAACTCAAGTCTGAATAATCAAGGGTCAAGGGGGAGAATCCTAATTACGGTTCATAAGGTAAGTATTTTAATTTAAAGATTAAATTACATATAATATGTTTCAAGTGCAGGATAAGAGAGCACTATAAAAGTAGATGCCCTACTTTTACTACTTTTAAGAATCGATTTTCACAATCGACAGCAAAGGAGGAATTGATGCCATGAGTCCAGAAAGTAAGGAGCACATCATCTGCAATCAATACTTGATTTTATACATGATTTGGATGTACAATATGCACTCTCGATTTATTTGTCATACATAGTTGATCAGGTTAGTAGATGGTTATGTTGATACTCTTACTTTTGTTAGTAAATAATATTATCTGAGATTATTTCCTTTAACCTTAATTCATTTTAGTATCATGCACTACCTCTCATATACCCATGGAATAATTTTTACTGACTACCTTTTTCCTTTGACTTTTATACATTGATTAGCAAATAAAGGACATATTGTGTTAACTACCTTTGTGTTGCTGAGAGATCATCGCTTGTCGATCCCATATTATTTTAAGTCATTTTCCTTTTCTACTTTATTTTCTTTAGTATTTAACATTTATTATTTGTTTCTATAGTTGCTTTACTTTTATATTTTCTTAAAATGTATTTCTAAGATGTATATGCATGCAAATTTTACTTATATTTAATTACGTACTTGGTTGTCTTTCTTTATTGTCATTTGTCGCTTCTATGTTAGCAATGTTTGACTTTATGATCCATTGTATCAGATTATTACTAAGGGGTATTCCCCATCATCGGATGATGAGTTATACTCTCGGAGCATGACAAATTTGATATGGTACTCCCTACACTAACACCTCTACCTTCTCTAAAGATCATACAATTGGTAGACTATAGGCTAAAGCGATTGAAAAAATAGTTGAGTTATGGTCAATCTCATCTACTGATCGATGATAGAATAGTAAGTGAAACTTAAAAGAATTAAATTCTATAAAAAAAGGATCAAGAGGAAAGGCTAGCGAAAATATTGATTGTACAATATTTAGAGTCTTTCTCTTGTTCTCTTAGCCTGATCCTCTAACATCTTATTGTAAAGTGTCATTGTAAGATGTTTTTCTACATCCATAGGTTATCCGTGAAGGTGAAAGATAAAGGTCTTTGATTGACTCACCAATGAATTATAGATTATAGAGTTAAAATGAGGCTTTCAAACTACATTACTTCTTGTTAGCAATTGGAATGTGCAAATTGTCTTATTGTTTTATTTTCATTGCATAACTTTGTTTGTATGATCTTGCTAAGCTATTAGCAAAAATAAAAGCTTTTAGATTGCAAGTTAATCAATATTCACCCCTCTAGTTGATTCCTCAACTTTTCGTTTCTCCGCCTCTAGTAAAGAGAAAGATAATGAACTTTTTGAAGGATAACTCATCTTAATAGTTCATAGGTCATGGAGTAAAAATTAGAGATTTTGAACTGCATAAATTTTATTGTTAGTGCCTTGATTATCTTATTTTATCTCTTTCATATTTGACCTTGCAAAGAACTCACAAGAAAAAAAAAATTGTACTTTTAGGTCCATTCACCCATTAGTTACTACTCAATAAATAACAAGTTGGGACAATTTCTTACTAATTGGAAGACATGCCCAATGACCGAGATGATGAACACGATAAGTCATAGTTCATAGGATCGTGATCCTATGCAGGATCAATTTTGGGTCACAGGATTGGATCGGTAGATTCAGATCGTAGAATCATACGATCCTACTAAAAATCATTTAAATTTTATAGTTAAATATTATTGTAATTGTACATGATTAATAATCAAAAAAATGACTAAAAATGTCATTTGTATATAAATAAATTAATAATTTTATATATACATGTCACACATTCGACATTTAATTATCATTTTAACACAATAGCACTCAATAATATTTATATTTTTATATCACAAAATGAAAGACTATAAAATTTAATGCTTTAGGATTTGGGGCCTCTTAGCAAAAAAAAAAGGAGGAGGGGGGGGGGGCACAAGGCCAACGAAGCAGTCCCTTGCACAAAAATGTGTAGAATTATTTATAACGTAAGATCGTACCGATTCTATCGATCCTAAGCAGTCCCTTACCGATTCTATTCTGACTCCATCACAAAAGACGATTCCAAATAATGCAGAACAATTTGGTACTTTCGGTTTGTAGGATTGTGCAATTCTATGATCCGAATCGTGATTCTATAAATCATGCTTTATGCTACATAAAGGACAAGACTCAAGGCGATGTTATTATTGCTCTACACAGATTGGATGGACGATCAACCAAAGTTCCTTACAACCCACCTAGAGTTAAATTTTCTTTGAGGAGGGAGAATTAACAAATTAGATTTTTTTTAATTTTAAATTGTAGTGAATACTTGATAATTATCCTCCTTTTATGTGTCAAATATTTAATTTCTTTTAATTAGTAGATATATCTTCTAATTTGATTTGATTTTTATGTATTTTTGTTACTTTTCAAATTTAGTAGGATTTTATATTTCAAAGTCTCAATCAATTTATTTCTTAGCGGTCAAGTTCTCTAAAACGAGTATTTCTTGCAGCACTGCTTGATTGATTTTATTTTTAAAGTTTAGTTGGGTCGGAACATTTAAAAAAGACTCCAATTCTCATTTTTGTTATTTATCTTTTCATTAATAATATTATTAATTTAATTTGATAAAAAAGTGAAATTCATCACTTTGACCGCCTCGTATGATTGTCCTATATTATTGAAAAGAGAATAAATAAATAAAACGAAATAACACCCCATATAGGAGAGTATATCTATGATTTTTATCTTTATTTAAATTCGATAAAAATCAATTCAGTCATGCTAGGGGCCTAATAATATCTATTCAAGAAATTTATTGTAGTGGGAAGTCTAATGCACAGTCTCCCTATAGCCTGCTGTTGCACCATAGAGCTTATTGATACCGTGGTCTGTTACTCTTCTTGTTCCTGCAATTGCTCAACCACACGCAATTTTCAGTGCAGATCACATTATCGTTAACAAATATTTACAACTGCAAGTATCGAGCAGCAAATCTTTGCCACTGCAAGTACCGTGCTCTGTAGCCAAAATAATCAAACACTGCTGTGATCGAGTCTACACACATCATGATTCAGCAATTTGGCTGATCCATTGGTACGCCAACTAGAAGAGATAACTCAGCAATTCATCTTCTCCGACTTTATTTTCTCTTAGACCATTTGCAATAGTCTTATGGAGCCACTAGAGTTTGCAGCGAGAACCATATTTGATCTTCTTTTCCAGCAGATGCTGGAAACAAAATGTGCACTGTCGCTACCAATCTCATGGCCAGTAATAGGATCGAAGTTCCCAAACTTGTAGGAAGTTATGGGCATAGGGAATTTTTTATGATAAGCATACACCTAAAACAACAAATTAAGTTACAAGATCATTAGAAAAATTCTCCAAGGCAAAATACAGCTTGAAATACATAAGTGACTTCGACATTTGCTAAAAAGTATTGCATAACGGATTTTTGGATGAATTTGCAATGGAGACGGAAAAGAGATCTATGTGGGCGATGTTCTAGTTCATCTTTAGCAGTAATAAAAGTTTAAGGTGTAGATACAAAGTGTGTAAATATAGAAAAAAAACTGTACATTGCAGACTTGAGGATAGCAAAATCGAAGAATGTGGATACTCACTTCATTAGTTTCAGAACCGCATAAGATGTATCCATCGCAAACAGATAAGCCTACAAAATTCTGCAATTGAAAAGAGCCACATAAGGGAATCTGGAGAGCCAAATTAATTATGTTGAGAAACAGCAAAGTAATAGAAAAGTTAACTAATATTTGGTTAACTGAAACTGTAAAAGAAAATTTCAAACCTTCTCATTACTATGGCCAGTCATGGTCAAAGTGCAGGCATTTGTGGATAATCCTGCTGCAACGGTCTTCTTGAGATCCCAAAGCTTTAAGGTGTTATCGGTAGATGCAGACACAATTGTATCAGAATTCACAAATTTTATGTAGCTCACAGTCCTTCTATGTCCAGCTAAAGTACACCAGGGAATCCTGGTATTACGAATATCATAACAGTAAATTCCGTAATCAGCAGATCCAAAGGCCAGTAGATTAGATGAATACGGCGAAAACTGTACACAACACACATTTGCAACACTCTTGATTGTTTGGATGCATTCCTTCTGCAAGCATAGAATATATTTACTTCAATTTTCTCTTCAAAGAATAGAGAAATTGTTAAGATTCTGATTGTAGACTTTAGTTTAACAAGAGCATTGAGCTGAAGCATTGTAAATGTGATGTAAAAGATGCATATTATAAAAGTGCAGTTGATGTCTGGAGTTTGTAGAAATAAAGAATCTTCCAGAGTAAAAACTCAATTTCAATTCACACTGAAAACTATAGCGAGTTACTCTGGATGATTTAGCCCAATGAAAATTCACAATCCAAATAAGGTAATGCAAAAGAAACAGATATATGAATATGATAGAGAGCTCGCACTTCATGTATGCTCCAAAGTTTCACAGAGCAATCATCACTTCCACTTGCCAACTTAGTTGGAGCTTCCGAAGAGAAGTCAACAGACCAGGCTCTTTTTTGGTGGTCAGTGTACTGATGAAATCCTTGACCAGTGCTAGCATCCCATAACTGCACATGAGGAATTGTGTTATCTTGCAAAATTTTACTTGAGCAAATGATACATACCCTAATGAGAATAGTAATGTTATGCAAATTTTCTGATGGACGCACTTGGGTTTTGGTAGTTTCAAAATAGCACGACAAGTTTAGTTTGCCCAAATTGCGCACCAGCCTACCCGAAATACGAGATTTACAACTGTTTTTCTTCCACCTGATCGAGTCATCCAATGGACCAATCTAGCATCCCTCCCAAACCAGTAAAAAGAAAAGAAAAAAAACATCGGCCTGGAAGAGTGTTACTAGCAGTGAGGGATCAGAAAAACTATCAGAGAGAGATTTGGCTTGGACAAGGGTTTTCTGATCATTTTTTACTAGGAACATCTTTTAGGGAGATGCAGTTTATCCGGTGTTTTTCATTTCAATTAATCAGCTTGGGCACCAGTTTAATAGGTGGCTAGGGCAGGCTGGAAGAAAGAGGGTAAATCTGCTATTTAAGTTACGTCGGGGCATAATAGTGGGGAAAAAAACTATGGTGTGTTGGGAAATACTGAAACCTACAATATGAGTTTGAATAGAAATTGTAGCTTAACTATGCAACTTCCAAGAAGAATATCCTTCAATTGCAGAATATTGGAAATGAATCCATGATCTACAAATTTCTTTTGAGGGTATGATCGCCTCTATAATTAGATCAGCTACATGGATCTTTTAGATTAATTTAAGTTAAAAATGACAATTAGTATGGTCAGATATGACATGAAGGAACGATTTTGAGGATACAAATAAATTACGTTAAACTTAATGTTTGTTACAACAAACATCTACGGGAACAAATTGACACGAGAAAATGTTAAGAAAGATAGTGGAACCCAGAATGTCAGCATAATCATTTAGCTCAACAAAGGAAATATATGAACCTATAACTTAGTAGCAACATGGGGAAATAAGGAAATGTTCGAGCTGAAAGAAGAGTACATGATTGCTATTTTTAATTTAATTTAGTCGAGCTGAAATATCATACTTCCTCTTTACGTTTCCACAGTGCAACTAATTGTTAATTTAGTTTTTATTTGTCTCTTTTTAGAACTTAGAACTTGGCTATTCACCCTTTCTCTTATCCGCTACATACGATCCTATATCTTCACCTCCTCCACTGGGCTTCACAGTTACCGTGATTAACCTCCTCCATGTTGGTCCTGAGACAGACTGACGGGGGGCGCTGGGAGCAAGAGTCTCGCCTTTTGCCAAATACATACGATCCTATATTTGGTATCACATATGATTGCTCTAGAAGGGCTCACCGCCTACAGAACCATAAACTTAAGAAGGAAATGCTCTATATTTGGTATCACTCTCGAAAGGACTAATTGCCAACAAAGACTACTTAAAACTTATATATGCAATGCAATAGGGATTCAACACCACACAATCCTGTATTTTGATGAGGTAAAATTTTCTTATTGGAAAAGTCGTATGGAATATTTTCTGATAATAGAGTTCGAGAATTGGATCGTCACCAAGAAAGGATCCGAGGCTCTCATCAATAAATTTGGAGATCCCATTGACAAATGGAGCGACAAAATAGAAAAGGAAGAATAAGAAAATGTGAAAGTACAATCACACTTCAAAATGAACTCTTATTGGAATATTAAGTATTTCCTAGAGATGCTCTGCAAAATGGAAGCAACAATATAAAATAAAGGAGAAAGCACATGAAATACTCACCTGAACCACTCCATCATAATCTGTTGAAGCTAAATAGTTCCTGATGTATCTGTTCCAACAAAGGCAGCTGAGTTTGGATTTACTTGACATCTCTAGCACTGGGTAGTTAATGTCGAGAGTGTAATTTTGAAGGGCATCAAACTCGAACACTTTGATTTTCTTTGATGCTCCAGCAGCAGCAAAGTATTCTTCATTTTTGTCGAAGCTCAAGGAGCAGATCACATTTGCAGAGTTGAGGATATCTGGATTTCTTAAACTACCACGAACTACAAATTTTTTATAGCAAGCATACTTGCATAAACCTTCAAAGAACAATCCTCGTTGATCGGAGGATTCATCCTTCATATAAGAAAGTTTTGTGTTATTTCCAAATGTATACAACTCATTTGGGGCCTTCAGAATGTTTATGTCTTGACGTAGTGCCGAGCCAATATCAATTTCTGAAGATTTGGATCTCATGGAAAAGTATGCACTTTCAATACTTTCAAAGTTATTCATTAATGTCCTTGCATCTCTATTAACTACAGAAAATTCAGATCCCAAATCCTGAGGTAGTGATTCTTTGCAAGCATAGAAACCTGACATACCTGCAGAATTTTCCTGCAAGAATATATCTCTGGACATATGTTCATTTGAGAAGTGTCTCTTTTTTATATCTCTAATGTCTTCTTCTACGGAACCAAGGTTTCCCATCAACTTGTCTATCTGCAACTCTTTGTGTTTTCTTAATGTAGACAGAAAATGCAACAACAAATCTGCTTCTGAATGTTCATAATCAATAGTTGAAGATAATTGCTCTGCAGTTGACAATTCTCTATCTTTACAAAATACATTACAGTTCAGAATATCCCTGTCATCCACAAAAACAAAAAGCTCTTAACTGTAACAAAAAGTTGATAATATTTTAAATTTTCACCCTTTGCACAAGTTTCTTAAGTAAGAATTATCGACTCAAGCAAAAGATTTTTAGGACTTCCTCTATCCTGCCCAAACTTGTGATTAAAATGCTTGAGTAAAATTTGGAGAATGTATAAACGTGCAATAACATTCACCCAAATTTTTTTTTGAAGACATCAAATTAGTTATTCATGCATATGTTACTCCGAAGATTCTTTGTGTATAATGAATCAAACAATTATGGGAAAAAACTTTTTGTGCCACAAAAATATCCAAGTCCGAGAAGAGCATATCATAATTGAACCAATAGAAGGACCTATTAAAAGAGGCAAAGTCATCATTATGGGAAGATGATTTTGTATAAGAACTTGCTGTATTTTGAGAATTTCAGCAATTAGCAGGCCTGAACCTATGAGCATTGAACAGTACAAGCATTTTAAACTCTCCACTTATAATTCCAAGAAAATAGGTTAAAATACAAATGTTCTGGAGCAGATTTCCCATATTATTCTGCCAAATTGTAGAACAGTTGTTAGGACCTGAAATTTATGTGTTATTGGTTTCAAATGAATATAGAATCATCAGTGATTTTTTGTATTGTGTAATATTAAAGTTTCCAAAAAATAATTCATGTCAATTAGTTGTAATCCAAAGATATAAAATATAATTTGTCATGCAACGGCTGTACTTTATTTATATACATTGAACAAATGAAGAATGAGAGAGTTGAAGTTTCCTTAAAAACAAGAAACAATAGGGATTTTATGAGGCCTCCGGCTATGATGCAGCGGTAGGGCGTCCATGCAGTCTCCCAAGTATCCATGGTTCGATTCCGAGCTACGGCGCATTGCAGGATATTTTCCTCTAGTGGGATAACAAACCTAGGATGTTGGGCTGCTGGGCCGTCCGGGGCTTCCGGATTTATCTTGATGTCTAGTGAGAAACTTCCATAGAGTCAAGCCTGTCATCCTCAGGATTAGTTGATCCGAAAGGATAGATACCTAATAAAAATAAATAGATATTTTATGAGTGTCGTATGTTGTCAACATGCTAATTCCTTGGACATTTTATATCATAAGGAATCTTTGCAGGCCACTTAGCTAGGGACAAGAATATTGACATTAGTCTGCTCCCTAATGTCCATAGTCAAGGTCGATTAAACACAATCCTTTTATGTTTTATCTTGTTCAATGCATGGTTTAAAATCTCAAGCCGTATTTTAATTTATGACCAGAATAATACAGTTTCAGTATCGTATCATGCAGTGCCGATATAGTTTGGGTATTTTTTAAATATAAATATATTAATTAAAATAAATTTTGTAATCTAAATATTAAAAAATTATATATAATTTTCTAAAAAATAACAAGATCATTAGGCCCAATCATTAAAATCTCTAGCCATTTTGCTCGATATAGGAGAAACATCTCGGCTCGTGTGACATGTCCGGACTTGTTGTCGTGCCCGACATCAAGTCAGGACTCGTCGTCCAGGCCTGCGACGGGTCCGAACTCGTTGTCGCGCATGGGCGACGTGTTTATAATTTAAATAACTTCTAGCTATGATTGGGATAATTTAAATAAGCTTAATTAAAACTTAATAAAATTATCTCATTAATTATATATATATATATATATATTAAAAAATATATTTTTATATTTATTTTAAATATTTAGATTAATTTTTTTATATTTAGTTAATATATTTTATATTTAAAAAAAATACCGAAATTATATTGCCACAACACGATACAGTACCGAAACTGTATCGTTCATGTCTAAGACCGAAACCTCATGACTCGAGATTTTAAACCATGGTTACACTTATATAGTAAATAAATAAATTTTTATTATATATTTTCGAAATTAAAATAAATAAATAAAATATATATTAAACTAATAGGATAATTTTATTAGGCTTTTACTAAGCCTATTTAGATTATCCTGGGAGTTAATTGAAATTATTAATATAAAATTTAAGTTTAATCATAAGTTTTTTTTTTGCAGCGGCTGTACCCGCCGCGACCTCGCGGCGCAGCACACTCCGGGACACCCTCCATGACATCGCGACGACTTCGTGAGGCCTTCGCAACCTCGTGATGCTATGACCAGCCTCGCGATTGGCCTCGTAGCAACCTTGCAAGGTTGTCGCGATCTTGCGAAGCTGCTACTGGCCTCGCGACGACCTCGTGAGGCTGTCGCAATCTCGCGAGGCCGCAACCGGCCTCACGGCGACCTCGCGAGGCCGTCTTGACCTCGCAGCGACCTCGCAGATCGTGAAACTGGTAGTTATCTAACGCCGAGAAGAATATAGATTATTTTGGGCGTGAAGTTTCAAAGGGATTGACGAAAAAATAAGAGAGAGATAACACAATAAGGAGTAGCCTAAATTAGGCTTAAAATCTTATCACAAAATCAAGAGCGATAAGAATAAAAGAGATGTAGCCGTAACGTGGCTTAAGCGAAACAACTTGATTCAATATCAAAAAACTTGTCCCCTACATCATCTAAGCATAGGTTTATATAGCTCTCAAAACACTCAAAAAAAATCTAAACAGAAAATAACCAACGAGACTTAGTCCCCTAGAAAAAGTTGAGATTGAGAGATGGTGCTAAGACCTGAGGCTGAGCCAGAGATGATGTTAGTATCAAGAGCTGAGACTGAGAGATGCTGAGCCTTGGGGCTGAACTAAGGATGACGTTAGTATCAGGAGTTGAAACTAAGAGATAGTGCTGAGACCTGAGATTGAGCCAGAGATGACGTTAATATCAGAAGCTGAGACTGAGAGATGGTGCTGAGACCTGAGGCTGAATCAAGGATGATGTTAGTATCAGCAGCTGAGACTGAGAGATAGTGTTAAGACTTGAGCTGAGCCAGGGATGATGTCAGTATAGGAGCTGAGATTGAGAGATAGTGTTGAGACCTGAGGCTGAGCCAGAGATGATGTTAGTATCAGGAGCTAAAATTGAAAGATAGTGTTGAGACCTGAGACTGAGCCAAGAGGGATGTCGGGATTGGGACCAAGACATGGACCATGGTAACTGTCTTGCACTTGGTTAAGCTTGCGTCTCTACAATGAGTGTATTGGGCTTACTAGATTCAGCTTGAGTTCCTTTTATGATGAGTTTGACCGGCTAAAAGTTATACTTCACCCTCTTGATTTTGACTGATAATTCAACACAACTTTTGACTTTGATTGATAGCTCAGTATGATTCTTGACTTCAAGGGACATGCAGAGGCTGTAAAAACCCGTCACATCAAATAGCATAAAGAAATACAACGAACGTTTATTAGAAAAAGCAATCTCAACAAAAAATGATTAGCAGCATTTCTTTCTTTGGCGGGTTAAAAGCACAAAATAAATTTGCACAGTCACCATCTTCAAGCAAATTGATATGGTAGCACTACGAATAGTGCATAGCATAGCAACAGACTTTGACAACTCCCATCATATGAAATGATTTTAACGTCCAATTATGAAACCCTTGGAAACAAGAAGTTTGGTCCTAGAGCTATAATATCTACTTAATGTTCATGCATCAACAACAATTAAAGTTCATATAATTTTTGAGTATAATACAAATAAAATTCTAAAAATCATCATCTTAAAATTAGTATATGATGACCTTCAAAGGTAGTGAGGTTTTGAAACCTCCATATCTGGGATATCTTGCATGCGAAGTCTATCTTCTAATCTGATTTCACCAAGAAGTTCCATAGGCTTCTTTGTCCATTCACTTATAAGTACTTTTGAGTGTCGTCATACTCATTATGCATGATTCTCAACCATGACTTAATATATATCCATATTCTACTGTTGTAGTTGCAAGTAAAAACAAATGGGCATGAGTTTCCATATGGTGTCCGTATAAGTCGCAATGACTATCTATCCTTAAGTAACGAATTCGATCCTTTGTCAAAAGCCGTTCCTTCTCACCCAACCAAAGTGTGAAGGAGTATTTTGGCTTATAAAGTAGTTGCATTAAGCCTCACATAAGGAATACATAAGCTTGCTTGAGATGAAGAATCACGTTTTGTACCAACAGTCCAACATCCCAAAACCATGGAGGCTACATTCAACCATGAGATCTGACATCGTTTCTTCATGCTTAGGTAATGCAACCTCAAAAAAGGACCTTCACATTACTGATATCCTAGAGCTGCAAACAAGGCATATAGTGGTGGTGTCTGTTTACTTTTGATCATGCTACATTTGCTTTGCTATTCTTTTTCGAACACATTTGCTTGTTCAAGATGTTTTTGTTGGTATTGATCCCGAGTGGAATTTAGAGTATTCTAAACAAAATAGGAGATCCAATTATAAAGGGACAAGTAGCCTGATACCAAAATTACTCTCTTATTTTCACCTTTTTTATATTTGACATAGGATTAAAGTAATCTTGATTTATCTCTTTTATTTTTTTTTCTTTATCTTTACTTGCATATACAAAGATAGGAAGGAGAAGTTGGCATGCATTGGTAGAGCCACAATAGGATAAGGCATTCAATTAGAATCGAACTGAGTGAATCAAATAAATTGATTTGTATTTAGATCAATTGAACTAATCAAATTTTATCATTAAAATCAAACAAATCAAATTGATATAAAATCGATTAATTCAATCAATAACTAAATTAATCAATTTTTTAAAAATTCCAAAAAATATTAAAACTTTTTAATAAATAATTTAAAATTTTTGATATTTTTTTATTATTTAATAAAAAATCAGTTTAATCTATTTAACTGATTTTTAAACTTTAAAATAAAAAATTAAATCGATTTAATCGAAATAACTGATGTTTCTTTTTTTTAAAAAAAAATGAACTTGTGAATAAGCCAAACGTAGCTAAATTTCCAAATTAATTTAATTCAATCGATTATTTAGGTTTAATCTAAATTTTACTCACCTCTATCTGCGTGAAACAATATTTTATCGTCCTCGCGGGATGAACTGATGACTAATATATGAGGTGTTGCCATCATGAGGTCTGAGAGTCAAATCCTGACAAATAGTCAGGTTCCTGTCCTCTCCCATGCACTGGTCACTGTTCAAGCTAGCTATACTAGTCCCCGTGATTTATCTTCTCCGTATTGGTCCTGGGACAGACTGACAAGGATGCTGAAAATAATCGTTTCGCCTTTTACCACCGTGAAACAATACCTTATCATTACAATACTTTGTAGGCATCCTTTCTTTTCTTACTTCCCTTGGTGAGTTGGAATTGATGCCAATTGCTGCGCCCGAATTTGGAGAGGAGAAGTGAGGCTGTTGTCTCTGCTCCAGCACACTCCTAAGTCCTAATAGACGAAACCTGCATGGGCCTTATTTTGCCTTGCAATATCCACATTGCTTTAGACTTCTCAGCATTCTTCAGCTTCTCTTGTAATTTTTGGTGTCTCATTATCGCAATAGTGAGCTCATCTTCTTTTGCCTTACGTAGCATTGCAACGCCCTTAGGCTACAGTGCAGCGGTAGAGGTGCTCTAGCTATCACGCCCTGCGGATCTAATTCTTGCATATCAGGAGGTACCTCACTTGATGATAATATATTAAAAGAGAACTTAAGAACCATCTAAACGGAATAATCAAAAAAATCATCAATTGTATATATATCATACACTTCATAGATAACAAAATGATACATATAAAACGACATATGTAACAAAACTTAAATACAACAAGACAAAAGTAAAACAAATCAGGAATCAACACGTTGAGATATCTGAGCAACTCTATCTAAGACTGAAATCAACTATAATATTAAAAAGGTCCCGATGTCTTCAAAACTAGAGGCCAAAGAAAGCAGACAGTAAATCAAATGACTAAGTGGATAATCAGGAAAGATGTGCGTGAATTTAATCTTATTTAAGAGGTCAAAGAAGTAGAGTAAACCACAATCTCTTATTACAACTTTAAGTTCTTCTTAAAATTCTCAATCTATACATAAATATATATGTATAATCATCTTCAGTTATCATCATCTATAATCAAGTAACATCTTTATATTAAAATTTGGAATCTCAACTTTATCATCATTTATTATTACCAATTAAGATCAATTCTCAAGTCTTATTATTTAATTAACAAGTATACAAGTCATCCATAGTATAATCTCAACATGGGTAAATATCATAAGCATATGAGTATCAACATGTATCAACAATGGTCTAAATATGATAAATCAACTAAAAGGTGAATCACTGGAGCCAATATCGTCATGGTGTAATGTCACATATGTCATCTGACGTATGGGCTAAAAAGCCCTCACCGGTGGAAGACCAAATAAACACTACCCACGGGCGACCGCGCTTCCACAATAACATGTGGATGGTCAAGTACTCTAAACCGCGGGCGTCCGCGTACCACAACAAATTGTGGGTGGTCCAGTACTCTAGTATAAAACTCGACTCAAAGTTTTCACTTTTAGGATTCCATCTTATCCATTTATCAAATTGTTCTCTTTTCATATCAAGTCGACCCCACATATTGGGATAAGGCTTGGTCGTGTTCTCTTTTCATATCGAATGATCAACCAAGTTAACATTTTCATATGAAGTCTGTTAATTTATCATTATAGGGTTTGCAAGTAAAAGTTATACAATATAAAGTGCAAGTATCAACAGTATAGAATATCAATAATATAGAGTATGGAAGGTCAAGTAAATCTAAAAGACAGGTATCAAATGACTAGTAAGTCAGAATCTCCATTTAATTTTTAAAACAAGCATTCCCGTCTTAATCCTCATGAAACCCACAAGTGAACAACAAATAACATCAATTATTTACCCTCCAATTTTAAACCCTCATTTCACTATTTTAAATATCATTTAAAGCCCCCTTTTAAAACAATTATACAAGTATATACATATAATCAATTTATCTATTTATTCATACACAAGGATAATTATTTGAGAGCCAAAGAATAGATATACCCATTTTATATACAGTAAAATCTTCGAGTATCGACAAATCATTGTGCTCCACTAAAACTCGTATCTACAAACATAATACCAAAAATAACTCAAATAATCAAAATACTATCCAATAAAAATAATGACATAAAATGTGAACATTATCTACGACTTGAGCTGATAGATCATTTTTGATCTCACTTCCTTGTAATAATCCCACTTCCTATACGAGACCATTTAACCAACCTAAATGAAAATTGATTATAATAAAATATACCTTCTAGAAAAGGGCACGGGAAACAATGACAAGGGAAAAGAACTTACTTTTCCCTCTTCATTGATGGCTTTGGATGGCTCTCCGACGGCAACTGCACATATGTGAGGAGAGCAAGAAAAAAGAAAACTATAGGATGTTGCGTTTCTAGAAAAATGCTATGAGTGGCTGGAAAAGAGAGCAACAACTTGTTGCTCTTGTTGCTTGTAGAGGACAACAACTAGGGTTGATTGTAGAGGACAACAACTTGTTGCTATTGAATTCGTTGATTCACGCAAAAATACCGGAAGTGATCTTCTAAATCCTGTTGATTCCACATAATACCAGGAGATAGGGAACCAAACTCGATGTTTGGAAAGAATGATGTGTGTAGATTATATATACTTTTATGCATTATTTGACGAACATTTATTTATATTTCATGAGCATAATTTATACGTATTGTACCCTATTTAATTATTATAACATACTTCTACTC
>JBBUKS010000029.1:11454055-11467492 GCA_038050645.1 Hedychium gardnerianum
ACTAGGAATGATTAAGAGTAGTATTCTCTATATCATCTCACTATCGATTCAAACAATCGATATGATATAGATTAGAATTAGCTACCCAAGGACATTATTATACTTAGTTATTTGACACTAATTCAAAGTAAGTATAATAACCACAAACCATGCCTTTATTAATAATAGAATATGATATAAAAAGTCCTTAGTCAATTATCACATAATTGACTCTAAGGCTTTTACTAACAGGGTTGTTATAGGTCAACCATTAACATTCAATCATTTTAAGTTGACCATTATTGTGTGTTATACACTTGAAGCAAACAAGAAAAATAATCCGAGTGATAAAACATTAGTAGGGCTTCTTAGGCAATTTTTGTATCTCGATCGACACACACAAGTTGCATTCACACATAAATCAACTAGATTTAGTGCAATCCACCTTGGATTTACAACTCCCTACGGGTGCACGCATGAGAGAGAGAGCCTCCAATACATACAAGTTCACAAAATTACAATTATAATTAGATATAAACCAGTCATGTTGCCCTAAAACTTCTAGCGTCGGACTAAACTCCCTTTTATATTGGAGTTAATTTCATCCTTGGTTTTCTTCTAATGAGTGACTAATTTTTCAATCACATTAGAGTTAATTTTAATCAATTTTTCATTTATTTTTGCAACATCTATGTCGATAGGGTTTGACTCTGGTTATATTAATCACGACCTAAATAACTTCAACAACATGAGTTTAAATATATATTTTAATTAAATTATCATTCAACAATTTAAAAATGACTTATTTAAAGATTTCTTTATCAAATGTCACCAAATAAATTGCCATAAAAATTAAATATTTAAAAGTTGTTCAATGTGTTAGGACACGTAGAAAGCTAGAGAGGGGAGTGAATAGTTTCGTTCACTTCTTCAATATTGATTAACAGCGGAAACCTCGAAGCGAAACTCCTCAATGCTAACACCTTCGATTTTATTTGATCTTCACCTCCTTAAGTCACTCATAGATGCACTATGAAAACCTCCTTACCGGAGGCGGAGAAGCCTCGTACAAGCACAAGCACCAGAATACAACAAAATACAAGAAGAAGAGAAAGCAAAATACAATAGAAGGCTTTACAACAAGAAGAAGAGAAAGCAAAATACAATAGAAGACTTTACAATGAAGAACCTTTGCTTTCTTAATCTCTTGTTGCTAGAAAATGCTTCTTGGTGGTTGGAAATACAATAGCACTTTTTTCCCCAACTCACAAGAATTGGCGTTAGCTTCCCGTGCTTCAAACCTTCATGAAAACATCTTTTATCGGGCTGACCTAGGGTTCCCAATTGATTGGCCTTATCCCCAATCGATTACCATGTTAGATTCAACAGTTCAAATATGCAGAATGACTCTTTTTCACTTGACTAATCGATTGGTGAGTTATAACAATTGATTAGATAGCTTAAAATCAATTACCTAATCGATTCAGAAGTTGTTGTTCGCGCGAGAGAAAGTTGCTTAATCAATTGCCCTATCGATTCTCACACTTTCTATTCTTTCATAAAAATGACCTTAATCGATTACACCAATCGATTGAATAAGCCTGAATCGACTACCCAATCGATTCAACACCTTATATTCTCTCGCAACAAACAACCTCTTAATTGATTGGAGCTGAGCCTAATCGATTAACACCTAGCTTAATCGATTGATCAATCAATTTTGAGCCTTATTGTGCACTCGCGATTTCAACTTTTGTCAATTGATTAGGACATGTCATGATCGATTGGTGAGCCCTTAATCGATTGCTCAATCGATTCCAACTCCTTCTATTCTCACGAGAACAACTTCAATCAATTATCCTAATTAATTGTCTTGAGCCAATCGATTACCCAATCGATTACTCAACCCTAAACTCTCAATCTGAGTTTAGGGTTCTTTTTCTCAACTCCAAAGTCATTTGTGACTCGTTGAGACTTCTTGTTGTCTAGCGTCCGGTCAACCTTGACCTGCCGGGGCTTCTTCATCAAATGTCCGGTCAACCTTTGGCCCATTTAGACTTTCCGTCTCATGCCAAGTGTTCAATTATCTTGGACTTACCTTCTCGTACCAAGTGTTCAACTCCCATCTTGGACTTAACGTAGTTCTCAACTAGGTTTGTCTAGTTCCCAACTAGGTCTTCCAATGCCTAACCTCGTTAGAGCTTCCATTGCCTAGTTCCCAACTAGGTCTTCCATTTGCTTAGTCCCACTAGAACTTGCATTGTCTAGTTCCCAACTAGAACTTTCCACTGCCTAGCCCTACTAGGTCTTTCCTCTTACCTAACTTCAGTTAGGACTTTCCATTTGCCAAACCTCCAGTTAGGACTTTCTCAGTCAAATCTTTGGTCAACCTTGACCTACTTGACTTCTTTATCACATAGTGTCTAAATATCGAAACTCAAGCTTGAGCCAACCCGAACTTAGTCAACTTGGCCAACCTTGACTCAAGGATGATTGCACCAATAATTTTCTCCTTTTTGATGTTTGACAATATGTTTAAGTTAGGCTAGCTCATATTAGCACAAACTCTCTTCTTCATTCCATGTAAAAGCATAAATGAGGCTTTTTAACTTAAACCCTATATTTTTCTCCCCCTTTGACACACATCAAAACTATTCCCAAGAGTCTCTTCTCCTCTTAAAAAAAATCTCTCGCAGAGATTTACTCCTTAAATGAAAGTCGCATAGCTTTCATTGCGTCACAAGGTTCTCAACCCTCATTGTCTTCAATGCTCAACCTTGAGCATTTCTTCATTTCACCACAATGAAGATTCTCAATTTCCATTGTCTCCTCATCCAAAAAAAAAATCTCTAAATCATGCCTTTAAGGAGGACCTCCCCCTCAAAGCATGCTCTAAACTTCTATCATTGCACCAACAATGATTTTGAGTTCCTAAACCTTTAGAAAATCCAAAAATTGAAGTTATGAGGTTAAAAATTCAACCTTGAATCTAATTTCTCCTAAACTACAAATTAGTCTCTTTTAACCATTTCTTTCTTATTTTCATCAAGAAAATTACCCTTAAGTATTTATCCAAGCATTTCATAGGATTAGGAATAATTAAATGACATAAACGTGGCTTAATGGACTAAAATCAGATCATTTCAGTCAAAAATAGCACAGCCAATCGATTGGTTTCAGATACCAATAGATTTCGGCTAATGCTAATCGATTGGAGTTGGGTTCCAATCGATTATGCCACGTCCCAATTGATTGGCAATAGAGCTAAATCGATTGGAGTTTTTGTTTTCTGAATTTAAAATTAGATCAAAATTCAGAAACTCATAAATAATTTTATGATTATCGAAAAATCATGAAATTTTACGTAGACATTACTTATGTCATATACTAATAGGGAAAAATAGATTTCTATGAAAATACATTCCATTTATAAAGAATAATATAAAATTAGAAACCATTGAAATCTTCAATGTTTCACTCTAACATTATATCCTCTTGATCAACAGTGATTTATATTAAAAGATGGACTTCACCAAGATTTTACCAAATGATTTTGAAATATTTTTAGAAAATAATTTCCAACTATGATCTTTGGGCTAAATGCACATGACTTGTACATTTTCTTTCCCCGTGATTGAACTTCACATAATTATTTATTTTGATAAAACTAAAATTCAAATAGATGCATAAAATCAACATCTTGAGTTTTGTTCATCCTCCTAACATCTCATTTGTATGTAATGTGTCTCAAAACACATACAAGTCGATTCTTTGGTCTTTGTGAGATGTAAAATAGATTTTTCCTAAAACTGAGGGATCATGCATCTCTATCTAGGGATTTTAAACTTGATCATCCACCAAGAATGTCACTTAATGTCATTGTCCTTAATTTCAATGAATTAAAAATGTATGCATGTAAATGATATAAAACAAATGCATGTGAAAAGGAAAAACTATCATCCTATATGATACATGTATGACATAACATGTAATATTTTTTATAACAATATGAATGCTAAGATATGATGTCATGTCATGTGATAGTATACACAAAGCATGACAATTTTAGCACAAAGAAATTTCCTAGATTTTATAACTAGATATCATCAACTAATCGTCAAGTAAAAAATTAACCTAAGTTACCCTCATCCCCTTAGAAAATGTCAAAATCCCAACTTGACATTCCATTTAATTCTATCATATTTGTGTCAATTTGATTAATCTCAATATCTCAAATTATATTTGCATACTTTATTCTCATCAAGAGTAAAAAATAACTTTTTATTTTCAAGATATCACAATACCTCGAAAATGCCCTAAACTGTTAACTTCACCATGGTTGGATTAACTACCCTTCCAATTAGAGTTGACACACCCTAAAACCAACTAGGGTGTAGAAAACACACTCTTAGGAACTCAAAACTTATTTGTGCTCCTTGGGTGTTCTAGGTATTCACTAGGAATAACTTCCCTAATAACCTTCCTAATGACTTTCCTAGGCTTCTTAAAGGCCTTAGTCATACTAGTCTCTTCAAGGTCAACTCTAGGGATAACTTCCCTTGTAACCTTGACTCGACTCTTAGACTTAGGATTAGTTCCATATCTATATGGAACTATATGGTATAAGGACATATTTTCCTTGGACTTTGGTTTGTATTCCAAACCTCTCTTGCCCATTGATGACCCTTGTTTTCCTAAACCTAGGTTTTGTTTCATGGACCTTTTGACATTATTTGTCATTTTGTCTAGGGTCTTCTCTAATTTTTAAAGTCTTGACCTCAATACTTGATTTTCAACCTCCAAGGTATTTATCCTTGATTTTTCATTATTGCCTTAATATTCCTTTTTCTAGGCATATATCTAGTTTCTTTAAGATTTTTGCTTAGATTGTTCTCATTCTTGAATTTGGTAGGTCTAACTTTAAACATCCTAAATTTTTTACTGTGTTAATGAAAATTTTTATTTTCATGATAATTTGCACCGAGGTGATAAAATATATTTCTAGCATGATGTAACTTATAATTATCGTTAGAATTATTAGACTTCCTATTTACATGATAAAAAGCATTAAAATCATAAAAATTATTTTTAACATGCTTTCTATCATGATATGAAGGATTACCATTAACTATTAGTATCTTAATTTTATTTTTGGAAGCTCCCCTTGACTTGACTTGAGTTTGCTCCTTTATTCTTGATCGGATTCCTTCTCCTTAGACATTGATTCTAATAATGTCCCTTTTGGTTGCAAGAAAAACACATAATGTGCTCCTTGCCCTTTTGTATCATGGAGCCGACCTCATTTTGCTTCTCCTTCTTTTTGGGTGTTACTTGGGTCTTTTTCTCGACCAATTTTGGACATTTACTCTTGTAATGTCTATTCTCCCTACACTCAAAACATATAATATGATTTTTATTTTTAATGCACGAAATTGATATACCTTACAATTTGTGCTTTCTTGACTTGTGGAGGTGACACAATCTTTCTCCTTGTCACTTCCGAAAATTAATGCTTCTTGTTTCGGTGCTAATGATCTCTCTCCCTCAACCCTTGAGGTGGATGCTTCTTCTTCAATTTCCTCCTCGGATGTTGAACACCTCTCAACTTTCAAATTCTCATGCATTTGAAACAAAGAGTTTCCCTCTTTGCCTTTTTCATTACTTTGCGTTGAGGATAAATCTTCATGAAACTTTGTCAACTTGCTTTATAGCTCCTTGACATCTTGATATTTTCCAATTTTACACAAGAGATTATTAGGCACTAAATTAACCAATAATTTGGTTACTTCTCATTTTCCTCAAATCTTTTGATTTGCTCCTCAGTCCATTTCTTCTTCTGGGAGCTTGAAATCCCTCCATTAGAGCAAATCATTGCTCTATGTTCATCATGAGGAAGTTTCGACCCTTGATCTCCATAGATCGAAACTTCTCATCTCGAATGATGGAGGTGTCCGGACGTCATATCTGAACTCATCTCTGAAATCATTCTTGAAGTTGAGCTCCTTTGATGATAAGTCCTTTGACTTATTTGAAATTTAGGGTTTCTTCTTCAACTTCTTCTTCTTCCTCTAGCTCTTTGCTCTTTTCGATGATTAATCCAAAGAAGAGTGGTCTTGCTCTGATACCACTTGTTATGACACGTAGAGATCTAGGGGGTGAATAGCTTCGTTCGCTTCTTTGATCTTGATTGACAGCGGAAACCTCGAAGCGAAACTCCTCAATGCTAACACCTTCGATTTTACTTGGTCTCCACCTCCTTGAGGTGACTAATCCAAGGGTTCACTCTTCCCACTCACAGATGCACTATGAAAACTTCCTTCCCGGAGGCGGAGAAGTCTCGTACAAGCACAAACATGAGAATACAACAAAATACAATAAGAAGAGAAAGCAAAATACAATAGAAGTCTTTACAATGAAAACCTTTGCTTTCTTGTTCTCTTATTGTTAGGAAATGTCTCTCAGTAGTTAGAAATGTAGCAGTACTTTTCTCCCCAACTCGCAAGAACTGACATTAGCTTCCCATGCTTCAAACCTTCACGAAAATACCTTTTATCGGGCTAACCTAGAGTTCCCAATTGATTGATCTTACCCCAATTGATTACTATATCAGATCCAACCGTTCAAATCTGTAAAACGACTCTTTTTTGCTTGGCTAATCATCATACCAATCGATTAGGTAGCTTATAATCGATTACCCAATTGATTCAGAAGTTACTGTTCATGAGAGAGAAAGTTGCTTAATCAATTGTCCAATCAATTCATACACTTTCTATTCTCTCGTGAAAATGACCTTAATCGATTTCCCCAATTGATTGGTCAAACCTGAATCGATTGTCTAATCAATTCAACACCTTTTGTTCTCTCATGACAAACAACTTTTTAATCGATTAGAGCTGAGCCTAATCGATTAACACTCAGCTAAATCAATTGACCAATCAATTCCGAGTCTTACTCTACACTCACGATTTCAGCTTCTCTCAATCGATTAGCAATTGATGAGCCCTTAATCGATTGCCCAATCAATTCCAACTCCTTCTATTTTCACGAGAACAACTTTAATTGATTACCCTAATCAACCCAATCAATTACTCAACCCTAAACTCTCAATCTGAGTTTAGGATTTCTTTGTCCAATCTCAAAGTCATCCGTGACTCGTTGGGACTTCTTATTGCCTAGGGTCTAGTCAACCTTGACCTGCCAGGATTTCTTCACCAAGTGTTCGATCAACCTTTGACTCACTTGGACTTTCCGTCTCATGCCAAGTGTTCAGTTTCTAGCTGACCTACCTTGGACTTACCGCCTCGTGACAAGTGTTCAACCCCCAACTGACCCATCTTAGACTTAATGTAGTTTCCAACTAGATTTGCCTAGTTCCCAACTAGGTCTTCCGATGTCTAACCCTGTTTGGGCTTCCATTGCCTAATTCTCAACTAGGGCTTCTTCATCAAGTGTTCGGTCAACATTTGACCCACTTGGACTTTTCGTCTCATGGCAAGTGTTCAGTTTTAAGCTGACCTACCTTGGACTTACCATCTTGTGTCAAGTGTTCAACCCCCAACTGACCTATCTTAGACTTAATGTAGTTCCCGACTAGGTTTGCCTAGTTCCCAACTAGGTCTTCCGATGTCTAATCCTGTTAGGGCTTTTATTGCCTAATTCTCAACTAGGTCTTCCATTTGTCTAGTCCCACTAGAATTTGCATTGCCTAGTTTCAACTAAAACTTTTCACTATCTAACTTCGTTAGGTCTTTCCTCTTGTCTAACATCAGTTAGGACTTTTTATTTGTCTAACCTCTAGTTAGGACATTCTCAGTCAAGTCTCCGGTCAATCTTGACCTACTTGATTTCTTTCTTACATATTATCCAAACATCGAAAGTCAAGCTCGAGTCAATCGAAATTTAGTCAACTTGGTCAACCTTGACCTAAAAATAATTACACCAACACAATAAATATTGGAGTTCAACCCTCCTCTACAAATTTCATTCCCTAGCTAATTTCTTCATATTCAAATTTTAATTATACTACCCTATACTCTTATGAATTTTAAAATATATTTATTATTATTATATAATCTTTATCTCTATGGATTTTCATCATCATCCATCATCATATTAACACTCATTGCACACCCTTCTTCTCATTTCATAAGTTCTTTTAAAAAATATTGTATATATCTCATTTTAGTATCTATTTAATTATTCATCTAATAAATAGTTATTAACTTTTATTAATATTTTTTTATATTTTACCTAAGGTACCATAGAGAGGGGGTGCCTATTCAAATATGCAATGTAAGCACTATAGCCTCTTCAAAGTATATATAACTATAATTTTATATCTTGGATTAAAATTTCTAAATTTTGTGAAATTATTATTAAAAATCAAAAACATACAATTCAATAATATTACTTAAAAATAAAAAATAAAAATTTACTAAATAAAAAAATATATATTCTATCATGAGAAATTCGACTAAAATTCAATCATTGCATGACCTTTATCATAAGAATATTGGAGTTGAAACCTTATGCCACAAATTCATAGGTCAATGATATGTTCTTGTTCATATCCACAAAGTGGAGTCTCGAATGTAGATTGTCGTAAAGAGGTTAATTTTTCATCCTTGTTTCCTTCTAATATGGGATCAATTTTCCAATCACATTAGAGTCAATTTCAATTAAATTTTCATTCAGTTTTTCAACATCTACATCAACAAGGTTTGACTCGAGTTAAATTAGTCACGACCTAAATAACTTCGACAACTTGAGATTAAATATATATTTTAACTAAATTATCCTTCAACAATTTAAAATGACTTATTTAAAGATTTCTTTATCAAATGTCACCAAATAAATTGCTAAAAAAATAAATATTTTAAAGTTTTTCAATGAATATTGGAGCTCATCCCTTATAAATCTCATTCCCTAATTTCTCCATATTCCCTTTTTATTACTACTCTATATTCTTATGATTTTTTATATATATTTATCATTTATTATTATACACTCTTAATCTCTATGGATTATAATCGTCGCGCATCCTTCTTCTCACAAGGTAAGCTTTTTTAAAAAATTGTATATATCTCACTTTACTATTTATTTAATCATTCATCTAATAAACAATTATTATTATTTTATTTATTATTTTATTTAATATTTTTATAATTTTATCTTAGAATATAATGGTTAACATGATAGCATTAGGCAAATTGGATATGATGGCCAGAGATTATCACTTATTCTAGAATTGTATAAGGTTATGCAGAGGGATAATTCTTTGATAGTGGCAATGCCACGATCCTCTAAACTCTCATTCTCTGACTTTTGTTTGTGACAAAGAAGGGACGAATAATGAGATAATATCTAATAAAATAATTCTATCATCTGAATACCAACTCGATTAAATCATGAGAGCAATGAGATAACACCTAGGGCATATAACTATAATTTTATATCTTGGAATATGCAATGTAAAGCATTATAGCCTCTTCAAATTCTATATAACTATAATTTTATATCTTGGAATAAAATTTCTAAATTTTATCAAATTATTATCAAAAATGTAAAACATACAATTATATATATATATATAATTTTAATATTCTACACACCCTTATATGGACGATCATGGGTGACAGCTGATGTGGGCATCTGACGTGGCCAAAAGAATAGTTTTTTCTTCCTTCTCTCTTTTTTGCGGGAGAGTTTTTTTTTTTTGCCCCGATTTTCTATATTTATTTCTTAAAAATTTCAAATCTTGTCATCTCTCTTCCTCTCCTCTGTTTCCCATAGGTCCCTAAACCCTAATTCCATCGGCGTCCGTCGTCGCCTCTCCATGAGTCCCTAGCTGCCGGAAATCATTCCCACGACATCGTGCTGGTATTCTCTTGCTTTCGACGCTTGTTGTCTTACTCGCTGTTGCCGCTTCCTTAAGCATGTGCAGCTACAAAATTTGGTAAAATTTCTATTTCTGCTATAAATTTTATTCCTCTGTAATACAATTTTGAGTTGAACTTTAATCATTCTATTTCTGCTATATCTTTTATTCCTATGTACACTATTTTAAAGTTAAACTTCAATCTTTTTGTTAAAATTTGATCATGTAGATTAATGAAATATTGGAGCTAGTTTGTTCAAAACAACACCACGTTGGTGATGTTTTGAACAAAAAAATAACACCACATTACTACTATTTTGAATAAACAAGTACCACGTTGGTGCTATTTTGAATAAACCAGCACCACATTTGTGTTATTTTTAAATGGTGCTATTTTGAATAAACCAGCACTAACGTGGTGCTGTTTTGAATAAATCAGCACCAACATTGGTGTCGTTATTAAATGGTGTTGTTTTGAACGTAATGTTGTTTTGAATAAACCAACACCAACATTTGTGCTATTTTTAAATGGTGTTGTTTTAAACGTGGTGCTATTTTGAATAAACCAGCACAACGTTGGTGTTGTTTTAAACAAACTAGCACTACGTTGGTGATGTTTTGAATAAACCAACACCGACATTGGTTCTATTTTGAACAAAACAACACCAACGTTGGTGTTTTTTTTTAAAACCACCATCAACGTACCTTGGATTACAAAGTAATATTAATTTCAAGAATTTAGATGGTTATTATTATTATCATAATAATTTTGTAAATCACATGGACCTCTGTAGAAGTCTTTCATTTATTGCTTGAACAAAGATATTTATATACATACTACAATTTGGATAAGATTCTGATTGGAGTGAGCTTCAAGAATCAAGGAAGAAAACTGTTGCTCAAATTATAGGTGTCAAGTGACTGATATACTGATTGTGCTCCCACATGTACTGCTGTTAGAAATTCGGAATCAAACATTTTACATTAATGGAAGAAAATATCTGTGATGATCAGTTATACATTCCCCAAGTTGATGATGATCGAAAGCCAAAAACTGGGATGAAATTTTCATCACTAGAGGATACATTTTCGTTCTATAATCAATATGCACGAGAAGCTGGATTTAGCGTAAGAATAAACAATAGCAAGAAAAATAAGAAAACTAATGAAGTAGCTTGGAAAAAATTTATATGTTTTAAAGAAGGACATATAGATGATCAACACAATAGGCAGATAGAAGGTGATAAAATTAAAAATATAAGAGCACGTGGGGAAGTTAGAACTGGATGTAAATCAAAGATTTCATTAGTGAAGGAACAAACTAGACCTAATTGGGTTATCACTAACTTCACTGAAAGTCATAATCATCCACTCTCGACTCCTTCAAAGGTGAATTTGCTACGCTCACATCGTAGTGCTTCGACAGCAAAGAAAGCATTGACTCAACAGTTTTCATAGGCTAATGTGTCTACTTGTCAACAAGTATGACTATTGGATATAGAGTATGGAGGGTCTGAGCATGTAGATTGCACATAAAGAGATATTAGAAACTTTGAGCAAGAGCTAAGGTATGAACAAAAGGGTATCGATGTCGAAACTCTGATTGAGTTATTTTCCTCTGAGAAAGAGAAGAATTCAGGTTTTTTCTTTGATTACGATAGTAATTCAGATAATAAATTTAGTAGGTGTTTTCGGGCGGATCATGTATCAAGGAAGACATATAGTATATTTGGTGATGTAATTGTATTTGATAGAACATATAATACTAACAAATATGGGTTGATTTTTGCACCATTTATAGGAGTTAATCATCTTCAACAAATAATTATTTTTGATTACGGGTTACTAAGTGATGAGAAAACTGAGTCGTTTGTTTGGTTGCTTAATAAGTTCATAGAAGTCACGCCTAAAGGTCCACCAAACGTTATCATCACCGATCAAGATCCCGCTATGACAAAAGCCATTGCATAAGTTTTCCCTCAAATAGTGCATCGATATTGTTTATGGCACATACTGAATAAATTTTCAGATAAATTAGACCCTTTGACTTTTCAAAACTACTATTAAAGCATTAAGAATGTCATTGCAAATTCTACAATACCTGATAAATTTGAGAAGTCATGGGAAGAGGTTATCAAGCGTGCTAAGTTGGAGAAAAATGATTGGTTGTCGTTGATGTATGAATTGCGACACAAGTGGGCACCAGTTTATTTTAGGCATATATTTTGTGCTGGAATGTCAAGTAGTCAGAGATCTGAAAGCTCACATTCATTTTTCAAGAAGTATGTCTCAAATAAGAACTTTTTGATGGATTTTATCACTCGTTTCAATAGGGCATTGTGACACCAAAGACGCAATGAGTTAGTTTCCGAACATATTGATATGAATGAGCATCGCAAGATTAAGACAAACTGGTCAATGGAAACTCAAATGATTAAGTTATAAACAAAAAAAATGGTTGGATTTTCAAAATAAAATAAGTGTGAGTCATGATTATTATATGCAACAAGCATCTATAGGTATTGAAATAGTGGTTTATCATGTCATAAATTTTCAAATACAAACTTTCTCAAAACCTAGGGTGCTCACGGATGACAAACAAATGTAGTACATATCCTGCACCTATAGGAAATTTGAGTTCGAGTGCATTCCATGCAGGCATATGTTAGCTTTTTTCTGTATCAACCAAGTGTTTTTACTGCCTGATAAGTATATACTTAAACGATGGACAAGAAATGCAAAGGTTGAAGCAATATATGCTTTGGGTGAGCAAAGTTTCATCGATAATCCAGATTAGATTTGATGTCAAGACACTCGAGGTTATCCTATAAAGCTTTAGTATTAATTGATGATACATCTTTGACTGATGAGGGAACAAACTTCTTGGATGAACAATTCGATTGTATATACATTAAAATTTAAGAGATGAACATTAGTAGAACGTGTGACAATGAAAGTCAAAGGAAGAAATCTATGGATGTGCCCCCCTCTATTGTTGATCCTTCTTTAGCAAAGGCAAAGAGATGTGGGAAGAGATTGAAATCATCAAAGGAGACGTCAACCTCAAAATCTAGGCTATGTCGTGGATGCGGTCATCGAAGTATCTCGCACGATAAGCGCAATTGTCCAATTTTTCAACAAGGGTATGTGTCCATTAATTCTGCTACAATATTATAATTTTATTTCCAAATCAATGATTTTTACTAAATACTAGTAAATATGATGATGTATCGATTGCCAGATCAACTGCTATAGATAATAATCATAACAACCACGATGACACATATGAAGAAGAGTTGACATCTATAGTTAGTACTATCAAAGTTTCATTTCATTTTATTTAGTGGTTCATTGAGAAATATTGTGGCTTATATTTGTCGTTATTGTTGCAGGTTCTAACAATATACCCTTTGAGTGATGAAGATAGGGTTATTACAGATGGATTTGACGTACTTGTTGTAGTTGTGTTTGTACTGGTTGAGTTCAGAGATATTATTGTAGATTTAATATATTTGATGTTGTGGTTTTGTGTTGTTGTGGTTGTGTTGTTGGTATTTGTAGGATTTTCTTGAAATGATGTT
>JBBUKS010000029.1:11498563-11517557 GCA_038050645.1 Hedychium gardnerianum
CAGGTTCCTGCCCCCCTTATGCACTAGGCACAGTTTGGGTTGGCTAGACTAGCCCCCGTGATTTACCTCCTCTGTGTTGATCCTGGGACGGATTGGCGGGGGCGCTGGGGCGAGCGTTTCGCCTTTTGCCATAATGATTAAACCTTCTAATAATAAATCAAACTCAGCTATATGTATTATGAGAGATTTTTTCCTAATTTTCATGTATACTTTTTTGATTTACTTCAGGGAAATTGACGATGCCAACTAAAAAAATTCTAAATCAACACTGACAAGTATACTATTAGTATTATCGATGGCAATATTAATGCGATTTAGATTTCACTTTTTGAGATTTCACGACAAACATTAGATAGACAATTCATATTACCTTTTACAAGCAAATAACAAAGTTTTGAATCAAAAAAGAAAAAGAAAAAAGCCTGCCTTATTATAGTTTAACAGCAGTAATTTGCCTTTGCCAGGGGGCTAAAAGTACATATGGAGCTAAAAATTATGTAGGATTTGAGTTCCATGAGCTCGTGAGAATGGATTTTCTTTTTCTCTCATCTCCAATAATATACTGTCATATACATCTGGAAACACTGCACCTGTTCATCTGCAGCTCGCAAAAAGAAGTTCTTTTGCTGTCCAAGTCACTTGAGAAAGATCTTGCAGGGAGCAAACTGTTTCTTTGTCCAATGGAAAAAGCTTTGGAAGGCACTCTGTCGAGAGATGAACAAGAAATGAGAAACAAGTTCATTTCAGTGTGAGAGGATGGCAAAAGAAAAAAGAAAAAACAATAAGTAGACGAGACATTGCCTGGATATCTAACAAAGTTGAATAGGGAAAGTGAAGCCAACACCCTCTCCTCCTGGGCTTTGTGATAGCTCAGGCTTTCAAACAAGCGCGGCGCGAGAGTTGAACAAGCATGAAACAGCAAATGGTTTGCATTCTGCCATGAAGCCAGAGAGCTGCTCATCCATGCCACTGTGACAAGGCATGAGCGCGAGAGACTCGGGATTCCTTCAGATATGCAATTTGAAAGTGCCACTAAGAACCTTTTATTACCACTGGTGAGCAAGGTGATGGCCAGCTTCCTTAGCCACTCTTCGGTCGCTTTTTCTTCTTCTTCCTGTTAGTTGTAGAAGGAAAATCTAAAATTGGAACTGTTTCCCTAAAAGAATAAGATGGTTATGAACAAATCAATCTTCAAACATACCGGTCTCACAGTTTCATCTAAAAATATCCCTCTGCTTCTAAATGAGTCTGAAAAACTATCTTGTAGACCTGCTCTCCTAAGTAGCCATGCCTCAGCAGTGTCTTCCCCGAAACAAGAGAATCTGCCTGCCAAGAGCAAAAGAGCTCTGCTGCACTTCTCTTGGATCTTTCTGTTGTGTAAATTGTGTTCCAAGGCTGTGATTAGAGCATCAACTGCATCTTCTCTGTACATACTATGCCGCAAAGGATCTCCCTGAAACAGAATTGCCATATCGAGAGACCGCACATAGAACTATACTGGAAACTTTTAACAAAGCAACAGAATGATGAAGATCTTGGTTGGAATTTGTACCAGCTGGTCAAGCTGCAGTAGAAGAGCTGCAGCTAGTGGACGCTGTTCATTAGGCGCTTGTTGTAGATAAACCAACAGAACATGCATTGCATTCATGTAACCAGCATTTCTGATTTCATTCAGGAAGGTAATAATCTGTGTTGTTCTGTGCAATTAGAAGAATGGATGAGATTGAAGTTTTGAGGCAAGAATGTTGCATTGAACATGACTACAATCGAATTACAAGTTCACTAGAGTAGTTGAACAAACCTGTTGAGACAAACCATCTCACTCAGCAGAGTGATTGCACTGCTGTTGGACTTCATTTGGTTGCGTAGAAGGAGTTGGACTATCGATGCTTTGTTTATGTTTTCTGCCAAGTACTCCCTACAGCTTCCATCTGCTCTGACACATCTTGCTAAGATTGAAGCACAGTGCGCCTCATGATAATCACCTATTTCAAGTCTTCTCATCAGCAGGTCCAATCCACCAAGAGCAACCAACTGTTTCGAGTTCTCTACATTTCTGTCCACATCGAAGCCCGTAAGAAGCTGATCTAAGAGGTAGAATGCAGCCGTTCTGGGATGACATTTTATAGCAAACAGAGTTTGCGAAGCATTGCCATGGTCCATAACCCGCAATACCAATGGTATCCAGTCGACAGATAGCATTTGCTTAGCCTTTGGTCGTAACAGGTAAAGGACTACTGCTGCCTTCAAGAACATATTTTTACTTCTCAACACTCTTAAGAAAATTTCAAGCTGTGGATCTGCATGCAGTACTATCTGTCTGTTCACGTCGTTTCTTGCAACCAACTCTGCTAATATCGAGATCGATAACTCTAGCACATTATCATCCGTAGAGGTGAAATTTACCTCAAGAAGGCCCTCGATCACAGATGATGTAGACAGTGCTGTCACAAGTGTAGCATCTCTATGTGAATCAAGCCAAGCTTTTGCAATTATGTGAATTGCAACTTCGCATTCTTTGAGATTATCAGATTCTGAAATTAAGCCAATTGCTTTGCTAAGATTCAGTGGTTGCAAGTTATTGTCTGGTTTTTGAGCAACCACAGCAAATTCCTTCTTGGGAGTTGGCACATGTTGCACTGTAGCAGCATCTGGCACGCTCCGACATGAGAATAACCTAAAAGAATGTGATTTGCGTGGTATCGATTCTGCTCTAGAGATTAAATTCTCTTGCACTTTATCCGGCTCTCTTTGCCTAACACCAACATCACTCTGTCTACTCAAAACGAAGAACATGTAAGAAAACACCCAAAAGCTACTAGTTCATACAAGATACTACTTTTCCACAATAAATGAAAAAGCACAACCATCTCTAAATTTTGAAGATTTTCAACAATATCAGAGTGCTTGTTTACTTCCCCCTTTCATATTTGACAAAAAAAAAATTGAAAAAACAATTCAGATAATGCTGATGATGTGCATGATCTGAATAAAATCATGAACCAAGATAGAGAAGAGTCCATAGAACAAGAGCAAACATCTAAAGTATCAAAATCTCTTGCTACAATGAATCCAAATCATGATTAATTAAGAAAAGTTTCTGAAACCAGCATACTAACAAAACTAAGCAGCTTCTTACTTGATGTCTAGGCATGGAAGCAGGACCATATCGACAAAATTCATTGAGCAGTTTATCTTTCAGGCTTCTTATCTGAAGAGTAATTAACAACAATGAAGAGAACAACTCCTAATAATACATTTTCTTTTCGTGTTAAGGACCCAAACAAATCTATCTACTGTAACTACATTGCTTGTATGAGAAGCAATCCAGTTGTTTGTGTCTCTACACTGACAATCATATACTTAGGTAGATTCCATTGCACAGAAGATCAATAATGCGAATAGGAGAGTGAACCATTTGTTGAATTATTTACTGAAAGAAGCCGCATTGACTCACATGGACACGGTTCCTACGATCGGAGCTATCTGAATCAGCAGCCAATTGAGCTTCTGAGACTAATTTCACGTCATCAATGAGGATGCCATCGCCGGTTTCTTCTCGTTCCAATGACAGACCAAAAACTGCTTGATATCTTCATGGAATTTAGAGTAACAAAAACATAAGAAAAGAGAGATTTTTAAGCTTAAAGAAGAAGGGATTTCATGAAATTTACAGTGGCATGAACAAAAAAGATTGTTTTCCAAGGACGTTATCACATACAGGTTCTTATTGATGGAACTCCGTGAGAGAGACAGAGATCTCTTGCCCCATGGTTCGAGGTAGCTGGGCCTCGGTGGCAAAGACACGGTGGGAATGGGCGGCGCCTTGCCATCAACCTTGATCCAGTCCCTGTAGTATACTGCGAATTGAGCGGTGCCGGCGTCCATCTGATCGTTGTAAGTCATGTTCAAGCTTTTCATCTTCTGCTCCCTGTCTTCCGCGTCCCAGCTGGCGACGAGCTCCACTTCTTTGGTGTACCACACCTTGAGATGCAGCAGGTGCGGAAGCAGGAAATGATCCCAGAGATCGGGAAGAAGGTTCTTGCGCGCAAGGTAGGGCGCATCCACGAACACCTGGAGGAGGTGCTTGGCAGAGACGCGGTCGTTCCTCTCGATCTTGTACACGACGGCGAGGTAGAGTTGGGCGCAGGCGGAGAGGTGGGCGTTGGGCACGCCGCAGGTGTAGAGGCCGGCCCGCGACCGGGGGGAGTTGAGCGACGCCACCACGCTCAGCAGCCGGATGGAGTTTCGCAAAGATCGGATCTTGGAGTCCCCAACGCCGCCGATGTGGGGCCCTTCCTTCGCCAGCCTCTCGATGCTCTCGATCCCCAGCTCCAAGTTCGTAAGCACGGCATGGGTGGCGGCGCCCTTCCGGGCCGTGACAATGCACGCCGCACATTTATCCCGCAACCGTCTCCGGAAGTCAGCATCCTTCAGGAACCGGCCGGCGTAGCCGGAGAGGACGGAGACGACACCGCAGAGCGCGGCCTCGTCAGCAACCGAGTCATCATCGTCGTAGCCAGCAGCATCCACGGCAGTTGACCTGGAATTGGAGTTGGAAGGTTCGGAACGTTGGCCGGCGTAGCGGCGGGGACGGTCGAAGCTCCGGCGCCCGGCGGAGACAAGCGGGGAGCTCGTGGATTTACTGCGGTTGGAGTAAAACTGTGAGCTTTCCTGAGCGAGGAGATCCCGGAGAGAAGCAGCCATGGACGGGGTTGGTTCCGGATAGCTAAGTGAAAAAAAAGGGACCTTGTGAAGGGCATCGCTTATGGAGAAGTGAAAAAGATGCGAACTGAGTTTAACACTGCATGGCCGGAGGATGAAGACAAACAGCGAAGTCGATTTCAGGGAACACAAACCGCAAGCGCAGTTGTCATACCCTCTGTCGCCACTCCGCACGCTGCGCTCGCTCCATCTCTCTCCCTGTACAAATTTACAGTATAAAATAAACGAAATCCCATGATGGATGACACGTGAAGAAGAACATTATAGCAGTCGGCGTTCGAAGAAACTCAGAGGGGGGAACCATAAATAAATTACTGAGCAAGACTGGGTCGTCTTCTTCTTTTCCATGCTCGATCGTTCCGTTGTCCGTTGCAGGGGGCTGTGCTCGACTGCATGGTGCCATGTGTGATTCTCTCAGGTTACGAGGAAAGGTTCAAAAGCTTAAAACTTCAAAGTAATCAAGGTTTGGCAGGTGGCTACTTGTCACTGAGGGTGACTTTTCACGGAGCTCGATTCTCTCAGCCTCCTCGGTTTGGTTTGGATCAGTAAGTTCCAAAATGCCTGAAGAGGGGTGATAAAAGTAGCAAGTTGATGGGTGAAACTCGTAAACGGCAGCTTCTCTGATGGAGATTGTTCAGGAGCTATTAAGTGATCGCCATTTGGGAGCCTGCAGATATCTTTATGAAACATTCAATCTCTGTGCTGGAGTTTGGACCCCAAATCCTGTTTTTGTTGGAGAAGAGTATTTATAATTTCATAGGCATGCACGAAGAAATTTAGATGACACTAGAGCCCCATTATCTACTATGCTTACACATGTATCAGTCTCAATTATTTACTTGTGTGACAATATTTTGGAAAACATTCAGAAAGCTATTCTGATTGAGAGCCTTACATACTTGTTCACTTGTTACACTTTTACATAATTATTATATATTTATTTTTAATTAAATTTTAAATTTGAATATATATAGATGAGTTACAGAAGACCAAAGGAGTTCACTCGTACTTGCTTCCAATGTAACCAAACAATTTAAAAATAATCATATAATAATTTTATCCAAAATACTTACATACTTCATTTCTTTTTAAATTTTGAATATGAATAAATAGATATACTTTAAAAGGTCATTAGAGTCTTCTGGTACTTTTAAAATGACTAAAGGATTCTAAAATAATCATTTATAGTTTTGATAAAACTATATATATATATTAATGCGTTGAAAATCTATCTCTGCATTGGATGTCAAAGTCATCAAAGGGCATCAAAATACAAAACTCTTTCGATGCTTAAGTTTATCATAGTCACCATCAACAATATAATAAAGTAAGATTAGGGTTAGATTTCCATACTGCTGTATAAAAGATCTATATACTAAACTCTAGGGTCGTTGGACTTTAGGGATCATGGGTTGTAGTCCGTGAAATGGTCACATCCAATTATGACTCATACTAATGAGCAGAATTGTCAGATCGGTCAACCTATAATGGACAAGTCAATCCGTTAAAAATTCATCAAATTTTCAATCCAACTCAATTCAAAATGGATTGCTGGTTAGATGAGCCAATCCAAAGCCCATGAGCCAAAAAAAAATATAGAAAAAATTAAATTTGAATCATAAATTAGACAGACTATCAACCCACAAACATGAAGTTTTTCATTTTAATTTAAAATTTAAAATTTTTTTCTTCTAAATCTGTGGGCCAACTCAAGTCTGCCACGGGCTTGCCCGCCTCATTCTCATCATCAAGGACAGTTTCCATCAAATACAGGTCACAATGTTTACAAATTTCTTTGATCATTTCGAGCACAAGGAACCTAACGGTAGCATGTTTCTGCAAGATTTGTGTCCATTGGGTTCCTCAATCAATCTAGACCAGAAAGAAGAACAACAAAGCACATACAAATCATTAACCTGAAGCTCTTCGGTGGTTTTCTCCCTGAGGATTACTCCCAGCTTGGCAAGTAATCTGTAAAGGACCAAAGAAGAGGAATAAGAGAACAAAATTATCAAGTTCATAAACAAAGGATTATTCCAAAATGTCAATCGGCAAAGCCAGGAATGTCTTAATCAGTAAAACAAATTGTTCATGTCCACCCATCTATGTCAAAGACAGATTGAAGATAATAAAGTTAACTTGATGGAAATGCTCATAAGATTAGCAGGACATGAGTAATTACAGTTTTCAACATGCTGATACTCAATCCAAGTGATTGAGTAAATAGGAGGCACAAGCAACTGCCAACTTCTCCAGATGAGTAGGTTCATATTGATCCCCAAATTGCTTACTGGAAGATGTGAAATCAATGTTAATGGTAATTGTAGTGCATTAAAAACCTACTACCCTGAAGGTTGGATACTAGTTAAGCAGGATATCGTCTGATCAAACATGATCAAGGTTGTAATAATCAAAAAGCCCAGTCTATCAAATCGACGTCTTGACTCGTCGAAGGAGAATCCCTATGTTCCGTGGTCCAGGCGACGGCCTCAGGAGCTTCCGGGCGAAAATGCAGGCGATGGCAAAGCCGGTGACGGCTCCAAGAGAACCGACGCTCTAGAGGATCGAATCGGAGACTGATCGAGGCGGGAAAGTTTTAGGGTTAGGATCACAAAGGCACGATTTACCTTGTGGTGGACGGCGAGGGCGAGGACGTCGGAGATTTTGGGATGGAGGAGGCGCGAGAGGTGGCGCACGAGGGCGCCCGCCGACGTTGTCCGCCTCGCGATCTGACACGGGAAGAGGAGACTCGCCGACGTCGAAGGGAGGAGACGATTCTGTCGCTTCGATTCGCCGACGATTACTCTACGCTCCAGTTACCCGCGCGTCCTCACTCGAGGAGTTGGGCCTTCAAGTTCAACCGAACTCGTGACTTAACTCGTAATTCATGATTATGGCCTGATTTTTTTGACCTGATTTTTTTCCCGTGAGGGTTGCAGGTAAAAAATTCCCTCGTATACATTTTCTGGGTCATTCATTTCCCGCCACGAGGCTGCACTGCTATACAGAAGGCCCGGAGAGAAGTCGGCGGCGGAGAACGGAGGGAGGCACAGTGATGGAGAAGAGGAGTTCGGGAGGCGGGACAAAGGCTGCACCGACGGGGTGCTTCAAGTGCGGGAGTACGGGGCACTGGTCGCGCGACTGTCCTTCCTCTTCTTCAAACCCTAATGAGCCTAGTCCTAATCTCGTCGCTACTCAGCCTCTCGGTAAGGCCTCGGCGGCCGCCAAGCCCTCCATGAAGAAGGCTCCGAGAACCCGGCCCAAGCTCACTCCGCAGCTCTTGTTCTCGGAGGACGGCCTTGGTTATGCGCTTCGCCATTTCCCCCGCGCCTTCAAGTACCGCGGCCGCGGCCATGAAGTAAAAAGAATATTATATTTGTTCTCTTTCTTCTTTGGTTCATTTTTTTTCTTGAAATCATTGTTTGCTCTCCCTAGTTGAGAGCTTAGACGAATGATTGCCTTACTTCCTTTTCCTTCCTTTCTATTTTTTTTTTGTGCTTCAACTAATGGACAAAATCTTTGATATTAGTGGCATACTTAATTCACCTTTCACCGTTGATATGCGATGAATTATTCTTCTCAAATTTAGATAATGGGGTTTGGGGAATTTTGAGTTATTTGAGATGCCTTTTTGAATGATTACGTTGCTGCTCTCTTTAGACTGGATTATAACTCAGTCAACGTAGATGTCAGCGTGAAACAATTTGAATCTGGTCAAAAAGTAAAATTTGTGTGGGGATTTTTCATGAAAGAAAGGGTTCATTTTTTATTTTTTTTATTTTTGTATGCGTGCTTAGACACAGGTGATTAAGCTACATTCTATTTTTTCCAGGTTGCTGATCTTGGTAACTTGATTGGTCTTTACGCACAGTGGCATTCTCAGTTAATCCCTTACTATTCCTTTGATCAGTTTGTTCGGAAGGTTGAGCAAGTTGGTGCCACTGCACGAGTTAGGGTAAGTTAATTATCCTGTATAAATTATAAGGTAAGTTTTTTTTAGTGTGTTGTACTTTTGTTTATCCTCTTTTGTGCTGCATATATGTTCCTGATGTACCACTGTTGTTTAAAATTGATGGTTAAGATGAAGCAAAATCACTAGATTTTCCTGTTTTAAGGCACTTGGTGTAGGTGTTCTACAAAGCAAAGCCTACTGGAGCACCTTAAATCTTGCTAGGAAAGATAATTCAATCTGGTATGCTCTATAGGTGCTCACATAGATGTTTCATACTTTTGTTAATATAAACAAGTGATGGTGTAATGATGTGAAGATCTTTACAATTCTGAACAACAGTTAATATTTTTTACTTGCCCCCTTATTTGTTTCTCTTCTATTCCCCTCTACTACATTAGTCTTCCCTTTTTCTTCTTTATTCTTTTCAACAAATGTTTATTCTGTTAATAAAAGAAGCTGAGAATGCAACTTTCTGGCATTCTTTTGTTGAAAATTTGAATTGCTTATTATTGACCTAGTCATGCTAACACAAATATAAACAACCATCAAACTTGCATGCCAAAGTAAAATTTTAAACTATCCACAAGTTTCCTCTAGTAAACATGGATGTGCTTGAATGCATCTTTCTCTTTGACTTTTTTACTTCTTATGTCAAAGGAACAAAACATTAAATGTGAATATGATTATTAAAATAAGTGCACCTTGATTTGTTTGGGCTCTCAAGTCTCACCTAGCACCTTTCGTAATCCAGGACGGACTTGGCATCTTAAAGTATGAAGACCTTTTAACAACACTTGATTTCCTTAACATGCCTTGTCTACTATGTGAACATCAGATACTGCTTTGTTTGTGTTTACTTCAATAACTGCTGTTGGAACTTCAATACTTATCGAGCTCAATGTTTCTTTACATGTTCAAAATATGGGATATTGATTATCTTCACCTTGCCCTTTTTCTTTTCGTTCTTAAATGGTTACATTGGCATAAGTTTATCATGATTAGTCTAAGACATGAATGCTTTGCATGAACTGTTCACATCTATTTTCAATTTCATGTGATATTAGCTTACTTTATTCACACAAAATTTGAAATATGCAAATATATCTGTTTTACAAGTAATGATGAGGCTGCTTGAAAAAATTACTTTTTTTTTTCCATTACAACTATGATTTCAATAGTTATTATGTTTAAACTCCTTGAAAAATTTGTGTACTTGTGAAATTTTAAGTAATGAACAGCAACTAAAAATTCTAGATATTGCCGTAGGTGTAGTATTTGAAACTTCATTAATCTAGATTGAATTTCGGGATAATAACATGATTTTCCTACGATAGATGATGAAAGATTTGGACTAACAAATAATATTAATCCAACATGCCTTTGATGGCTACTAAGATTAAGGATATGGAAAATACATTTCATAGTGTTGGAAGTTCTAATATGAAGAGAAATTTGAGTGGTGTGTTGAACACAAAAGATTGTCAACATAAGGAAAACACTTTATGCTTAACAATTTTTATTAGAAAATCTGGAAGAAAGTATAAGGTAGCTAAAATAAGCATGGAAATGTTGTCAACAAAGCTGTCATACTTCATATAGAGAAGTTAGGTATTAGAAGTTCTAAAAGGTTCCTCAAATTTCTAAATTTTGTTTTATAGTGTAACTTTAGATAACAGCTAATATATAAAACAGTGAAATGAGATAAGTTCTTGTTAACAATAATGAGTTCAAGAAGAAAAGCTGTAAATAATTTTTTTTACTAGCTATGAAATGTACAGTATCATGATTTACACTAAACATGGAAAACCATTGGATGTTAGAAATTATAATGTTTTATAGATTTAATCAAACAAAATAAAAGCTTTTAAGAAAGTAAATAGAAATGTAGATTTTGATGGACGCTTGGGGGGTATAGAGAAGGAATAATTTGGATAATTTGTTATATATATTATAAGAATAAAAAAGACTGTACAAATGGAGGTAAAAATGGTCACCACCCATTTATCAGATTAAGAAAGATTTTCATAGAGAAATTTAAGTCATTGTTTCAATATTTAACTTTGAGAATAGAAGGAAGGTGCATTGACTGTTTTGAAGAATCAATTTAATTTTACAAATGAAAGATCAAAACTAGGTTGTAAGAGTTCAATTGAAATTTTACTTAACCAAGATTTCAATTGATCTTAGTATTGCTATGGTTAAAGACATGATGTTACACAGCTCGACGGTAAGTGAAATCAATGTATAGATCTGAACTTGTTGTATTGGTCATGTAGTACCAATACCGTGGTACCAATACCAAGGATGAATGCTTGATGTTAAATATTTAATATTAATATTTAATTTACTTCGTTTGTCATTATAATTTGTAAGCAAATTCATCTGTAGATTTCTGAGTGTGTGTTTTTTCTTTTCGTTTCATTTTGACTTTCTTAGATTTGAAAGATAGAGTTGCCACTTAATGAAGTAGCTTGCTATTCTTTGCAATGAAAATTTGTATTGGTCATGAAAAAATAAGGATGCATAATTGAAGGCAGTTTTCTACCTAGTTGTTCCATATACTATCACTCTACAAATTCTTTAAGGCAAATGCATATTAATATTTTCTGATTTCTTATTTTCAAGAGATGCATATCAGAATTGAAGGATAGGGTTGCCAATGGTGGGGATCCCTCGAAGCTTCATGAATCCCCTATTGAAGAAGTTGCTCCAGAAATGGAACAAGGTATAACAGAATTGTGATAATTGCATGAAGTTGAAGGGATATTTTAGTCGTACATACTGTATTAAGCTAAAATCTCTATTTTATGCTTCAATTGTTTTACCAGGGACATATCTCTGAAAATTTTGGCATGTTATTGGTTGTCCGGTGTTATGAAGTTGGTTTATCTAAAATAACACCACACTTAAGTGATAAAATATCAACTATTTCCAAAGGTTTTATGTATGCATCTTCCAGTAACCCTCTCCTAAGTAGCACTTGATCTGTCGTAGTTAACCCCTCATTAGTTCAAAATTCTTTTTTATTTTTGGTTGGTTATTTATGGTGTGAACTATTCATGTTTTTTACATCTTCCCTTTTAACGTTGAGAAGGCAGCAAACATTATTTTAAGTTTTACCACTGTAGATGATCCAACTGCTGGAGAACCAGTTTCAGATGAAGTAGATCCATTATTTGACTCCATTGAAGCAGACCACATACAGGAGGATGAGATTTTCAATGAGATTTATCACAAAGCTACTGAAGTAAGTCATTATATTTTCTTTTCCTGCAGAAGTCATCTAGTCATTCATTCATGGGCATTTTTGTGTTTGTATTTATTGCTATAAAAAGGTGCTGTAGCATGATTTAAGTTAACCTCTTGATACAATATCTCTGCATCACTGACTTTTATCTTGTAGTTCCAAACCCATCGTCAAGCAGATAACAAAAAACAAATCCAGTGATTAGAAGCATGCAGGCCAGCATCCTGTGAGTTGCAACATTTAGAGGCAACTTGAATAAGTAATAATTGAGTCGTTCTAATCTTGTAATTTTAAAAGCTTTCATCAATCGAGTAGTGTTCAGTTTGAATAAATAAGTCAAATTATGATCTGGTGTGTAGCAGCACCCTATGTTTCTATTTCTATAAAGAAGTCAAATTAAGCAAGTGCTGTGGTACACTTCATCATGTCTGTCCAAAATCAGGTCCATTTTTATGTCAATTTCATCCTTGATCCAACATTTGTGTGTTGGGCCTATTAGCTTTAGTCTGTCTGAGTCAGAGCTTCATACGGTCACCTAAACACTCGTACTGCTAGTTGTGAATTATTTGTATCTAGTAGTGATATGTTTTTGATCTCAAGCTCACATGATAAATCACAAATGTTAATGGTACCATTAATATTGTCCAGGTTAGGTGAATGTGCTGGAGAGTAGATCTATCTTCTAAGCAATTAGTACACATTTTGGAAGTATGAATACCAAAAAGTTTATGAGAATTGGTTTACTTTCATGATATGTTAAATTTGGATTGGAGTACGGAGTAGGCTTTCTAGTCATATGTCAACACCAATAAGATTTGATTTTTAGGACTGCCACTTTATTCGTACAGTGTTATGGATTCTGATTTGGTTGTTAATATTTCCACGTTTTAGGAAGATATCAGTTCTGTCTCAGGCCCATTGTCAAAGTTTCTAGTGTCTAACAAGGTTGGAAATAGATTAAGAGTTTTGAGTATCACCTACTGTCATAAGAAGCAAGATCAGTTTAGTAATCTGCTACCTATGTGTTAATCTGTTTTTTAAAAAGTACACCTTAATGCAGGAGCCTCATCATCCTCCAGCAATCCTGGTTGCTACTCAGACAAATGAATCAGCACCACAAGAACAAGTGCGTGGTGCTTCTGTGCCTAGCAAAGTTCAGATTTCAGAAGAACAAAGGGCACGGATGGAAGCCAACCGCCTGAAAGCACTAGAAAGGGCTGCAGCTCGTGCTCGTTCACAGTCACAAGCATCTTGAATGCTTCTAGCAGAGCGTATTCGAAGCTCTCCACAGCATAAGCTTTGAATGTCCATTACAGTCCAGTTTGTGTTGTTTGCTAAGCATCTCCGCCATATGATAATGCCAGCCATTTTGTTCTTTATCTTCAGATGGCCAGAGAGTGAGGAAATGTGCTGCAGTTGGGTTTGCACTATGCATATCCTGTCAAGTATAGCAATAGCCCTAATGCTGACTTGGGTATGTTTAAATAGTTTTGTTTTGACAAGATTGTTGTTATTGGCTGTTTGTAGGCTTTCTAAATGCGAACCAAGATAAATTGAGTCTCTGATCTGGCTCTTCATCCTGTGCGGTATCATCCTTGTTCTGAGTTCTGTTGAGTCTGAGTTGTTTTTCGGAGCTCAATCTTGCTAACCATGTGTTGCATACCTCATTCCATTTGAATAGCAAAGACTGTCATTCCTGTTTGAACTATTTGCCAGGCAATACCAACCTGTTTTTGTCAACTTTTGAATAGATGGAACATGGACTCATCTTATGAATTGCAGAAGATACAGGGGATCAATCATTGGTGTTCCGACTCTGATGAGCCATGCCTTCGAGTTCAGTCTATTATTTAGCAACCAGACAAAGATCTTTTTCTTTGGAGCAAAGACTGACCACTGAGTAGCCATCTGAGAGTTTTTAGTATAACTATTAGTTGAGTAGAATAAACATCTTTATCCTCTTTGGAGCAAAGGATGAGCATGTTCTAGGGAATATATGTCCTAGGAAGTATGCTAAACTTAAGCATTATAAACATTTTTATCATCTTTGGAGCGAAGGATGAGCATGCTCTAGGAAGTATATGTTCTAGGAAGCATGTTAAACTTATGCATTCTGCCTTAGTATTTCAAGTTCACCTGTAGGATCATCGCCTATTGTTCATCTTCACCATGTTGTAACGAATGCTTAAACATTGCAACCTCTGGAATTTCATGCCAAGCAAGATTATGACCTCTAAAATTTGAATTCCCTTTGATTGACTAGGAAAAACCTATTTAGTCTACCAAAGCACCATTATATTAATTAATGGATAACTTTTATATAACAATCAATCACTAAACTATTTGGTCTACTGACAATGAATAATAATTTGTTGGCAATCAATCTGTTTTAGGGTCCTAATATAGTTTTTATTTATTATTATAGTGTATTATGTTCAAATCAAATATCTTGGACATCCTTTCAAGGACAAAAGCCCTATTCCAACTTATCCATCCATCTAATAATTATTAGTTGATCGATCTACTTAACCTTATCAACTTAACTAATTTATCAAACATAAACTACTAAAATATGTTAGTCAAGGATCAAAGCCCATGATGGACTAACATGTTATGTATGTGGAAGTTCAAATTGGATGAGTGAAAAATGTACATGCAAGGTGAGTAATTACAAACTTGAGCTATATTGCCTAATTGTAATTGTGTCAAAACCATAGTACTAAGCCACTATGTATGTAAGGACGCTATAGTCTAACATGACATCACGAGTCATTGTGAAATCTAGGTACTATCATAGACAAGGAATCTAATGGTGTCATATGAGGACTGATTGTAGTGGACAGTGTGCTAGGGCAGGACAATAGAGTAATAGGAAAAAAAAATGATAAATGAGGTGATATTAAATTTGGGATGATCAATTCAATTTATAAAAAAAAAATTATCGATTGTGAGAATAAATTGAGAAATATTTACGGTAGAAGACTCAGAAGTATAATATCCCATAGTTATATATCTCATTTAGAAAAAAAAATTCTTATAAATACATTGTAGTTGGAGATTAAATCATAGATATTTAGGTGACAATTTGACATTCTTTCATCGTATCTTGAGAAAGAACTTCGAGAGGTAGGAATACAAAATTTATCCATAAAAAATTATATAAATATATGATATATAATCGCTCAATCATCTAACTACAAATATGATAAATAGAAATGCTAAAACTTAATTGATGAATAATTAGATTGTGCATTTTCCTTCTATATATATATATATGATTCTAGGTTTTTTTTTAATGCATCGGTCATTATTTAAATTAATAAATTAATTCTCATGATTTATTTCTTTCATATTGATCCTGGAACGAATTGATAAGAGCGTTGAGAGTGAATATTTTATTTTTTTATCATCATGTGCTCTATGAGTTAAGCAAGGTTTAGAGACGCAATTTTTTTCCCTCTAGAAATTGATGCAATTTGATAATTCTCAAATGAATGATCAAAATCGTAAACTTATAAAATCTGAAAATTAACTATACACCATAAAAATTAAATCTTTTGGTACCATTGTCGAGAAAGAATCAATCAACACTCTCTCTCTCACACACAAACACAAAAACAACAACTACAAAAAGTCAAACTTTGCGACGTCCAATGCCGCTCTCTCACATGTAAACAGCCATACAACACTGTGGAGAGGAAAGGGCCAAATTCCATGAAGACAAAGCACAAGAAACATCCCTTGTCTGTGGACTCCCTGCCACCTCTCTTCCCTTTAGGTGGAAAGCCACCTGCCTGGTCTCTTCTGAAACCCTAAACATGCCTGCGTTTCCTTTTAGGTGAGCAGAAGAAGGGACACATGGGCCACTGCCAAATCAGTGTGAGTTTGCATTATTGAGGTATAATTCATCAGCTTGATAGCTTTTAGCTTTAATATTAATATATATATATATATATAGTCTTCTCTCTTTCCAATGATACATATCATGCATTTCTTGGAGATTTCAATAATTAATTAAGAACATCAAATTGTAGTGAAAGATAGGAAAGGATGTGCCAAGGAATGATCAAAGTTTTTAAGGTGGTAACTCAGTGAAAGAAAAGCTGTTGCACTTTTCCATCATTTCATGGCTTCAACTTTATGGAGTACTCTTCATACCACTTGATGCATTCTTTGATAATGTGCCTCATATGTGTCCCCCAAAACTTTATTTTAGGACTTTGAAAGTAAAAGAGACATAACTAATGTATTTTCTTGAGTATTGCTAGTAGTCGTCGAAAAAGCCTAAAATGAAAAGAGTCTTTATACCTTCACTTAGCTTGCTAATAGCTATTGGTTTGCTTAATTCTTAGTAGATTTGTTAGTGTCTTTAGTTTCTCTCCCTTCTCCTCTCATGCCTCTTGAGTTCGAATGGCTAAACAAGAGACTCCGCTAATGTTAGAACAATATCAAACTAAACTATTTTCTTCAAATGAGGCATCACAACCAATCAGTGGCGGACGCACAGGGGAGGCCTTGGGAGGCTTCAGCCTCCCCCAACCTGGCCACCGCCTAGTAAGATTGTTTCTCATTTTTTTCCCGAATCCCCTTTTTCTTTCTCATTTCTTCTTATTTTTTTTTTCTAAAAGCTGAAATCCTAATCACCCCAAACCTCCAAGGCTCCAATCTCCGGCCTCCAGGCGGCGGCAACGGCCCGTGGACGCCGGACAGCTCCCCCCTGAAATTCAGCCCCCCCTAAATTTTGTTTCTGGTTCCACCCCTGCAATCGATGAATGACATAACGATTTCAATAACCAACCTATAACTAGAGGTGAAAACATTAAAATGTGAGTAAGGTATTCATAGTGAAATTCAAGAATACATGTGCTTGAATCATATGTTTTAAGAAGAACTTAAATAGCAATAGGAAATTAAAATTATCTCCATTTCATGCATCTTTAAGCCATCATTATTTGTATATCTTAAAGTTGTCGCCATATCTTAGTGTTAACATATTGAACATTTATTAAGTATTGTGCTTCAATATTTGTTCATTCTAAATTTAATTCAGTCAACATCTTTTGACTACTAAGAAAGATAAATGCCACATCCACCAAATCCAAAATCAATTGACAAATTGGTCAACACCCTAAAGTGAAAACACATTATAAGGGTTCTAATTTCTAAAGCCCTTTAATTTGTCGATGCGCATTAAGAACAAAACCTTGATAAAATATAAGATCTAGAGTAATGCTAGTAAGGCCCTAATGGACCAAACTTTCCCCTAAATTATGAGAGTGTAGCTCTAAATCTCAAAGTTTGCTTCACAATTTTTACTATTATTACTTTATGATTCACATTACTAAATACTTTTGTCATTGTCATTATTGATGCACTTTTTATTGTTTCTATTTATGAGAGTGTATCTCTATTTATGTTCCATTCATTATTAATTGTTCCATAATTCATGTCAATATTAGGGTATAATTTAGGTTCATGTTAGGGTGTTGTTATCAATAAGTTTGGGGTCGATTTTTAACATGTACGGAATACCTTATTAATTGTTTCAACTTCTCTTTGTATGTGCTATTGTTGCTCGATGAAGTCCTTCATCATTTATTTCCCTTCTAATTAATAGGGACTATTTTGGAGGGATTATCGAGGTGACGATTTCATCTTTTGTTCTTAATTAAGATATAATCTAAGTTATTTATTTTCTTGGATTTATCAAAATTATGAATCCATTATGAAACATTTAATTTTAAACAAAGTTGGTAAAACAATATAAAGACAAAATGATTAATTAACATAGGATTTATCACTATAAACGATTCCTTTGGTAGGCCATTTCAAGACTGTATCGAATAAACAATTATAGATGTTAACTCAAAAAGGAACAAATTTCTTCTCCAATAGACACATACTACGTACTATTAATACACTTTTTAATAGATGTTGATTGCCAATATTTTAAAGTAAAAATGAAATCGTCATGATTTTTTAAAAATAATTTAATACTTTTTTTAAAAAAAAATTACAAGGACATTTGTCCTTAAACAATGACCTTTAATTTTTTTTTATATATATTCTCTTTTTTTTCATGAGTGATTTAAGTATCAAATAAGCTTGGTCAGATAACTTTAATATTCTCATTTTTTTTCTTTCTTGGTTTTTTTTTTGCTTATTCTAGTACATATTTAATTCTTCAAACTAATTATTTTGACATGATCGGTCCAATCCAGTCTCACAAAAATTTATATAAATTCAAAAAATATAAATGGATCATGATCATGATGTATAAATACAAATACAAGCTAGCTCCAACCCTCTCCCTATCCTGGGCCCCACCAAGGTGACATCCTCAACTAGGCTCTTCTCCTTCATCATCTCATCAACCACCCCACCACATTCTCCTCCTCCTCCTCCTCCTCCTCCTCCTCCCATTGCCCCTTACTTACTTGTCATCCTTCTCTCATCTGACTAACCTTTTGTGGTGCAAATTAAAGATCGAGCAGAGGAAAGATGTCCAAAAGAGAGGTTTGGAGGAGAAATCCATGAGAAAGACTACCTTCTCTCTTTCTCGTCTTCTCCCTCTTTATACTACTTGTCACTCCAGTGCCACAGTTTGTTTGGATCCTTGCCTCCTCTTTGTTGTGTAGCACAAGAAGAATTTGGAGGCTTTCCGGTGGCTGACTCTCTCTTGTTCGTATAGTTCTTGTACTTAGATTTAGGGATCTTTAATTTCCTCGTCTTTATCCTCTTGTTGATTAATTAGATTCAAAACAAGATAGAAGAAACTCAGAAAAGTTTCCTGTTGCTTTCCTACTTCCATCCAAGCCCATGGCAGCAGCTTCTTCGTCGGTTCCTTGCTTTGGAATTAGAGGCGAAGACGAGCACGAGCTCAGCGAGCAACAGTCGTCGGCCGCCACCGCTGCTTCTGCACCAGCTGCTCTTAAGAAGAAGCGAAATCAAGCTGGAAATCCGAGTAACTCATCTATCTTCTTTGTTTAATTGTTTTGAGTATATTCAGTGTTTTTTTTTTTTTTTTTTTTTTTTTTTAGGAGTCGAATGGTCAAATCCAGAAGAGGAGG
>JBBUKS010000029.1:11536037-11578713 GCA_038050645.1 Hedychium gardnerianum
GAGGAAAATTATGAACAAAACAAACACAACCAAATATGAGAGGAGGCACAGAGAAAAGAGATTTGTCAAGATGAAGACAAGAGAAGGGAATATCCCCATGTAACACAGTAGACGACATCCTATTTATGAGAAAGCAAGCTATGAGAATAGCATCACCTCATAAAAACTTAGGAACATGCATGTGACAAAGAAGAGTACGAGCTACGTCTAAAATATGATGGTGTTTGCGTTCAGCAACTCTATTTTGTTGGGAAGTATATGAGCAAGAGGTTTGATGAATTATGCCATGAGAATCAATGTAGACACTGTCTTCTTAGTGAACTCAAGGGCACTATCAGTATGAAGAATGCACAAGGAAACAAAATATTGAGTTTTTATTTCATTATAAAACGATGTTAACACCTCAAGAACCTCACTCCTATTTTTGAGTAAATATAATCAAGTCATGCGAGAATAATCATCAACAAAAATTATAAAATACTGAAAACTTCCTCTCGACTCAACTCTACTGGGTCCCCAAACATCACAATGAATAAGTTCAAATGCAAAAGAGCTACGTTTATCAACTCTAGAAGGAAAAGAAGTACGATGGTGTTTGCCGAACTCACAGGACTTGCATTGAAAATCAGTAGACGGAACGGGAACTAAACTTTTGAGAGCGAAAGAAGATGGGTGACCTAGACGACAATGTCACTGATAAGGAGACATAGTTGCTGAGAGTGCCCGGGAACTTGTAGGTGTAACAATCCAGATAGTATAGGCCATCACTCTCATATCCTCCACCAATCATCCTCTTCGTGTGCAGGTCCTGAAAAATACAATAGGATGGATAAAAAGATACAGAACGGTTGTGAGCTTTTGTTAACTGGCTTATGAACAGTAAACTAACAGGAAATTTAGGTGCAAAGAGAACATTATCAAGAGTGATATTTGCAGTGGACTTAACAACACCTTTTCCCGTAATCGGAGAATATGTACCATTGGCAGGGGATAAAAATAAGGAAACAAAAGAGGAAGAGAAAACAAACTTATTACCAGTAATATGAGCAAACGCACCAGAATCTAGCATCCAAGACTTTTAACGAGACACGGCAAACGCACCTGGAGAGGATGAGGCAGCAGTGGTGATGGAGTCGATAGTTCGATAGATGCATTATTAGCCAGTCAGGCTTACCAAACTTCGCCCAACACTTCTCGTAGGCATGGTTGGAACGACCACAGTGAACACACGAACGACTATTCCTGTAGGTATCAGTTCCACGACCGCGACTACTATTATGACCCCGAAAGAACCCACGACCGCGAGCAGCTATAGCCGAGTGTCGAAAGATGAGGAAAAATTGGTGTTAGGACAACCCGTGGTTACACGAAGAACCCGAGACAGAGCATTCAATAACGTGAGAATGTTATCACTTGCCAGCAGATTATCCTGAACCGGTCGTAGAGTGGAATCACAACCGGATAATAACTTTGCGATCAAGAATTCCTCCCACTGAATCTTTCGAGTCTGAGCATCACAAGAGAGAGGATGGTATAGTAGAATTTCATTTGTAGCCCCCCTTAAGAGTAGCAAAATAGTTACTAACAGATTGACCGTCCTGGCGAACAATGAAGAGTTTTTCATATAATTCGAAAACACAAGAAACATTCTTGTCATTCGAATACATGCCCTGTAAGACATTCCACATCTCCTTAGCAATTTCCACGAACATAACTTTAGTACTCACAGACTCCTCCATGTTGTTTTGGAGCCAAGCCATAATAGAACAGTCGTCTGAAACCCAATCTGAATATTTCGGATCTTTAGGGTTAGGAGAGGACAGAATATGTTCCTTCTTGTGAGACCCCAGGAATAGTTCAAACGAACGTGACTACAAGAAATAGTTGGTCCCATTCAATTTAATAGTGGTAGCCAAATTGAGTTTAGAATATGAAAACTTCATCGTAGGAGGAAATCAGAGGTAGAAACCTGAGTAGTAGCAGATTAGGGCTGCGCTGGTTGATCCTCTCCTTTAGCGATTTAGCAATACATTAGATCCTGGTCGCAGCGGTAGCAGCAACAGGAGGCAGCAATAGGAGGAGGCGACAGCAGCAGTAGGCAGCAGCAGGAGGCGCAACAACAGTAATGGCGGCAGAAAAATTAGGTCAGAGGAGAACCTTGCTCTGAACCATGTAAAAGAGAAAGAGATAATTTATTTCTTATACCATAATCCGCTTATATGTAGGTATTTATATACATAAGGAGGGAAAGAAGATCCTATAATTATGGTATGCCTATCAATCATTAATTACAAATTTACAATCAATCTCAATCCCTATAATTAAGCTAATCTAAATCAATCATAATCCCTACAATTAAGGGAATCTTCAGAAGTATTCGACAAAATAAATTTTATCGTGTTTTATCGTTGCTAACCGTCATTTTTAGTCTTTCTCTTCCTCTTTTAATGTGTGTATTATAATCCAATATCAATAATTAAAAATAATAATTAGTTTTAATTAATAATCTTATCTCTTCCTATGGCTCATTCGTCCCTCACCTTGAAAGTTTTTTCTCACAACCTACCCTTTGTTCCTGACCTTTGTTCGTGTCTTGCGACTTGAGAGTCTTCTTGTTGGTTGACAATGCTTAGAAACCAACACATTGAAGAAAGTGAGCCTCTTCTCCTCGCCCTTGGAAGCACACCTCTGACCTCTTTGGTGCACTCCACATACCATGCAACCTCTACAATGCTCCTTGTAGAACACTGAATCCTTGCATGTGTTGTCTTGGTCACTGATCGAAGATTTCTAGGTGGGTCGGCAATCACTCAATTATCTCTATTTTTTTTTGCCTAATTTCATCCAATTTTCTCTAGGTTTTGTCAATTTCTACTAGATTTTCACTTGATCCCAGATGAATGACTTTAATTCCTTTAGGTTTCTTGGGCTTCTTCTTGACATTTTTTGCAATCCTAGCACACACTCCCATGACCTCGGGCAAATCAGATTGTCGTTGGCTGATTTGATTCTTATCCAACTCACTCGATTTGGATCGGGATTGGCCAATTTTTTTAACATGTCGTCTGGTGGTCCCAATTCTAGAATCTTTTCTAAAGAGTTTTGAGAGGACAAAAAGGGGAAATAAAATGTAGAAATTTCATTTAATATTGGTTTAGATATAACCTCAGAAGAAGAAAAACTGCTTCCACTTGCAACAAGTTCCATTCTGTTGGTTCTTGCAACAGAAGAGATGGTCTGACTGTGACATGGTTTGGTGCTGGTTCATCTTCTATATTAGTATTAGTTGCTGCTTTGTTGGTTCTGGAATTTGAGAACGAGGAGTGTCAAGGTTAACTAGGTAGGTTAATGTTATTATTATGCTGATAATATCAAGTACAACAATAATAGTAATAAATAAATAAACAAATAATTAAACAAGATATTACCAATTAGTAAATAAACAAATAAACAAGAATACCGGTTAGAGATATAAAATGTTTATTATACACCGTTAATATCAAACTACTACAAATGACAATGACATCATTAATCTCAATAATACTATTATGTAAATAATGATGATTATGTTGATAAATAAGATATAATGATGTGATGATAACATCAATTAATCTCATTAAAAATGATGAATGATGATAACATCAATTAAAATCATAAAAAATGATGACAGTGTCGATGAATTATAACCAGTAAGCGATTTAAGTCATTATTATTAGTCATATTGTGAGTAATACTAATATGCATAGCATGTTATGAATCTTTATATTATATATATTATAAACCTGTGAACTCAATTTTATGCATTCATAGGATGAATTTTTTTAATAACTTGTGTAAAACTCAATATGCCCTAAAGACAAAATTTACAATTTTATCCCAAAGTTTTCACCTCTCCATTTTCAAGCTTTACATTTCACCTCTCTCTTTTCTCTTAATTATTTTTATTATCTTATACTCTCTCTATATATATATTTAAATTTTAATTGCAACCTCGAAAACATGTCTCCTCTCCTCTTTGGTTAGTCTTGATCTGACCATGTTCAATTCAGGATACATGTCATGCGTTGGTATATTTTTGTTATTTAGGCCTCAAAAACAAAGAAAGGAAGCCAAGAAAGGATCCTCTGGGTAGGCTATAGTCCATACTCCAAGCTTAGATCATAAGTTCCCAATCGAAGAACTAAGTGGGCATTATGAGAGTAGTTTTCATATGATAAGTTGTCATTACTTAAATGTTGAATTTTTCATTGAAGTTTGCCCTCACATCATCGATATTATTTGTCATTATAGTTTGAACAATTTGGTCTATTGTGCATAGTTAGAAAAACTAGATCTATGTCAAGAGTTCATAACAACCTTAGGAATAGTAGGTCACCATGTCTTTACACCTCTCGTGGATGGACTAACATAGAGTTCACCCTTGCAAATCTCGACTCATTTTTGGAGTGTAGAGTCACAATAGAGTCCACGCATCAACATTGTTTTCGTATTCCTAGACCTCCATCCCAAAGCATATTTTCGGCCACACTATTATCTATCCCCGACAGCATCCCATACAAAGTCGTTGGATACCTGATGCCTATTGTTAATAGGAAACTAGCCAAGCTTCGGCTACCTCACATGTTATGATGGCTCTTCTCTCGTAGTGGAGGTACCAACATAAAGTTCACCCTTGCTGCTTTCGACTCATTTCATGCTCTCCAAGAGCATCTTATCAGCTACACTATTATTTGTCCCTAACAACGTCAATGTTAGCTGCCTAATGCCTATTGTTACTTGGGAACTAGCCAAGCTCAGTATACTCGTTTGAGTTTGCTAGGGCTATAAATGAATTGGATTAGTATTCGGTTTGATAAAGCTTGATTATGTTTTAATAGTAAAAGATTACAAACAAGCTTAAATACTAGTGAGTTAGCTAAGTTCCCTAACGTTCATGAATAAAATTCATGAACAATTATGAATAAACTTATTTATTGTGTAAAATTTAATTATAAATTTCTTTTTTTTTTTTATTCAAATACATTAAAATATAGTAATTTATAAAATTTTGCAATTTTAAATTATTCATAATATGCCAAAAATAAGGAAATAATATAAGTTTTCATGTAAAAGATAAATGTTTTACTTGAATTATAAGGACAACAATGTTGTTAGTTGAGCTCGATAAAAAGATCGTGCTTGACTTTAGCTTGATAAGATTTTTAAACAAGCTTGAACAAACTTGATAAGGAAATAATCAAGTTTAAACATAGTCAAGTTTGGCTTGTCTTGACTTGTTTACACTCGCAAACCTAACTCACTTAGATTGCATGTTCCGTCAAATCTATTTAATGTCTTCAACCCAATAGGTCTACCTAGTCAACCAACCTAACTAGCCCGCTTGACGAGTAGTCCTTCAACCCACTTGACCAAGCAGACCTATTTGTTGGAAATTGGAAATTGTATTAATTATTAACTTATCTATAACAAATACAATAGTAATTGCTACACATCAAATACCCCATAATTATATGCTAAGGAATATTTTCCGTTCCCAGAGGATTTCATAATATTAAAGACAATACTACATGCAGCTGAGAAATAAGATGCTTCTCTCTGCCTATGGAAACACGGAACTATTGAAATGTTAGAAAAGAAAGATGCTAGCCTAAGAAACTTTCAGGACAGGAAGTTGCAGTTTTCTTATTATATGGTTGCTACTGTTTACCTGGCTTAGTACATGTAGGAATGTTAATTTCCAGTTTGGTCTTTTTCCTTCCACAGGCTATTACGGCTTCAGGTACAAGAAAGAATGATTTATTTTCAGGGGAGATACATTCTCAGATAAAGAACAAGAATATTTTTTTTGATGTGAAAACAAACTCAAATTCCAATGTAAGTCTTCTTTTCTCAACTGTTATATAATGCATTGAACGTGTTACTTGTCTGTGCATGCATGAATGGTGTGCTTAAGACAACTGTGAAGATAAAAAGCTATTTTATTGCTTTTATCCATGGCAAGCAAAACTTTATTTTCTTTTGAATGTCCAACAATTTCTTATTCTCCAACCTTTGATCTTAAAATCAATACCATCAATCAATATGTGGGTTCTCTAATAGATGGAATAAGATTATCATAAATTTAACTGTATAAAGAAATGTGGTTAGCTATGTTTGGATGCCTATTTTAAAGCGCATACAATCTGGAGTTGTATTTATAATTGAAGACTCTAAAAGGGCCTAGGAGCTAATTGGAGTCATCTGGTTTTCTATTTTATATAATGTTGTTGTACAAGAACATAGGATTAGACTCTTAAAAAGTTTTTCTTGTTGCACTGCAAATCATTACAGTTTAATGGCCTACTCAATTTAAATTTATGATACTTGAGTTATATTGTATCAGGGATGGTAGAAGTATTTAATGTGCCAGTCTCACAAATTTCTCTCATTACTCGCTATTTTTAGTAATTACTAACAAATGCCATATATTAATTAATAATAAAGCACATTCAGTCCCATTAACTTCACTTGTCACCTTATTGATTTGCTAGCAAATGTTTGTGTGATAGTCGATACAAAGTTCATAATTGAACAACTATAACTAACCTGGTTCTCCTTATGTGAAAACTTGTATGTTAAGCACTATCATGTTGGCTGAAACGGATTCACCATTAGTAGGTATAGGAGGTTGTTTTTGTGGAAATGTAATCCTTTCGCTGACAAGTCAGTTGTCTATCTAGGTTACAACCACAATTACTTTTGATGAAGTTGCAACCCCAGGGTTGAAGACAATTTTCAGCTATGTTCTCCCTGACCAGAGGTCGGGCAAGGTCAGCATCTTTTATTGGTTTAGTTGGCTCATATATATCACTCAATATTTAATTTTTAACTGGCAGGTTGAGGTTCAATACCTGCATGACTATGCCGGAGTTAATGCAAGTATAGGATTGACAGCCAATCCCGTGGTCAACCTTTCTGGTGTGATTGGCTCCAAAACTTTTGCAGTTGGTTCTGATGTGGCATTTGATACTGCGACTGGGAATTTCACCAAGTGCAATGCTGGTTTGAGCATCACCAATCAGGATCTTATTGCTGCCTTAACTCTGTAAGTAGCTAGCTTCTTAACTGAGCTTTCACCTAATGTCTATGAAATCTATGATAATCTTTGATTTCATTTGCTGCAGGAATAACAAGGGTGATAGCTTGAGTGCTTCTTATTATCACATAGTCAAACCTTTAACCAACACAGCAGTGGGTGGAGAGCTGACTCATAACTTCTCGAACAATGAGAACACTCTCACCTTCGGAACACAGCATGTTCTGGACCCTCTGACCACAGTCAAGGCACGCTTCAATAACTATGGCATGGCTAGTGCACTTATCCAACATGAGTGGAAGCCCAAATCTTTCTTGACCATCTCAGGTGAAGTTGACACTAAGGCCATTGAGAAGAGTTCTAAAGTTGGCTTGTCCTTGGTGCTCAAGGCTTAGACACAAATCATAGGCGAATCAGAATTCCTTACTGTTACTGGTTATGCTTAGTGCGCATCATCTACAAAATTGAGTTGAATGGAATAAGTCTGGTCAGAACTAATGTCTTTGTCATTTATTACTTTCCAGTATTCGTCTCAGCTTTGGTTCTTACATTTATTTCGACACTAGACCTTTCAAATATTATTATTACTATTCTTTTTCAGCAAATGAGGGTAAGACCACCTCAACGTACATGTTATTTCATCTTCAGTGAATCATAAATTCTTTTGTGATTTGTTTATGCTTATTACCCAATTTGTCAATGGCTGATTAAAATTGTGGAACATTGATTTCAGCCCGTTGTCTCCAATCGTCTTTTGTGACAAAGACAATCTGCCATCTAGCTATATAATAGCTTTCAGTTACTATGGGATAATTCACAGAAGACGCTTTTCAGATCAAGAAGTTGATAGGCTTTGACTGTGCCATTTATTTTATGGGGGTAAATGATGAAATGTTTGTCCGTTCTCCGCGTCTTTGTTAGTTCGTTTTAGGATTAATATGGAGGAAATAAATCACGGGACTAGTTTAAAATTATTATTTTATATAATTTAGTCAAGTGATAATTATATTGGTACAATTGACCTGATCAAGGTTGATCATGGTTTAGAATTGTGATGTTTGAGCAATATAATTGAACTACGTGTTGTGTTTGAAAAAGATGCGTGTTTGAGTAGCAATTTGTCTGGCACAGTTAGTAGAATGCATGACTTTCAATCTCGTGGTCGTAAGTTCCAGTCTAATGGTGTGCAAAATAAATATATTTCATCGAGTAAGTCAAGGTTAGCGGATAACATTTGATAAGTGGGTCCAGATTAATTAGATATTTATTTGATAAAAAATCTTAATACCAATTCAACCTTGTTGTGGTTAGAATCAGTTTTAGTAGATTGGTGCAGCAGAGCAATTGGATTGATGAACTCGAAATCATGAAGTTGTGATTTGGTTCGAAATGGATTAGCCCATTTTATGGGAATTAATTTAACTCATGCAAATTTACAAAATTAACCATCGAATGGTACAAACTTTTACTCTCTGCTAGTCTTAAGCAACCGGATAAATCATGATGATGAACTAGAAACTTAACCATTCAAATTTGTTCAAATAGGAAAAAACAAATGAAGTCTAAATTTGTTACCAAGTAAAATTTCAGATTACATTTCTTACCGAAAACATTTTATTATATTAATTAGTGCAAATAACATAAGTTGGATTGTTAAAAAAAATTAATATTTAGGAAAAAAATCGTTAATTTTAAATTCTTTAGTCATCCTCAGACAAAAAAACATGGACAAATTCTTTATGATTTAAGGCGTAGGATTTATAATTTACTTATAATTATTTTTAAATGATTTTGATTAATTTAAAATAATTTTGTTGAAATTTAAATAATTTTGATTAAATTGATTAAAAAATGATATAATAGTTATTTATGTGTAATAATTTTGATTAAGATAAATAATTGATTTTTTATGTTATATCAGTTACAAGTAATTTCTACATAATTATAATTAAATTTTAAATTTTAAAATTTGAACATTATCATATAATAATATTCTTCACTAACTTAATCAAAATTATTTAAATTTTATTAAAATTATTTTAAATTAATTAAAATTATTTTGAAATAGTTATAACAATTAGAAAATAAATTTTACACGTTGTAGAAAATTATTTCAATATTATTGAATAAGGATATTTTTAAAATAATTTTTTTTGACGAGAGTTCTTTTTTATTTTATTTTTACTTTTCGAAAAGGATGTATGATTTATATAACTGAGGACGTCCTTCGATTTTTGACTAAAAATAAATAAGTAATTTGTAATGCAATATATAAACTGTGGCGGTTCGATTTGGATCTCCTCGCCGCAGCTTCCACTCCCGGAATAATCCACTTAATTATTTTTATTATTTACTTGTTGTGCACTTGTGCTGGTATTTAAGGCTAGGACCAGAAGAACCCTAGCCACCAGCGCTCCATTACTCCATCCCATCAAAACCCTAACCGCATCGATCCATTTTGTTCTGCGTCGCCTCCTCCAGTCCCCGACATGGACAGATACCAGAAGGTGGAGAAGCCCCGGCCGGAGTCGACCATCAATGAGAACGAGATTCGAATCACCGGCCAGGGTGTCATCCGAAACTACGTCAGCTATGCCACGAGTCTCCTCCAGGTACGGATCTGTGACTTTTCTTCTCTTTCCTTTGTCTTCACCGTGTGTCTTGTTCCAGATGCTTGCGCGTTTTACCTTGTCGGCGTCAATCCAATTCTTTGGGCTTTGCAAATTTTGTCGACCTCGCTCTCTGTTTCACCGTTGATGAACCACACACCGGCATTCTATATTTTTTTCTTCTTTTTTTGTAATGCATTATAATGTTCTAAAGACTGCACTTTTATTTTTCTGAAGGACTGCTCTAAAAAAACCTAGATTTGTTTCGTCTTAATGTCAGTTGTTTAAACGATTGAATCTCAAATTCTTAGAGCCATCATGACGAACTGGACGTCCATCATCTTCTCTAGATAAATAAGTCTTGTTAACATGCTTACAGGGAATCTCTAAGTAAAGAATAAGAAATGTCTCCTGATGTCATTTTGTAAGTTCACAACTTATTGTTCTAGGTACATTTAGTCTGCTATAGTTTCATTGAAGAATGAGATTAACGCTCTCAACTAACCAGTAAGAAGAAACCTTATTTTATTATACCTTCTAGCACTGATTTATATATATATATATATATATATATTGCTTTTGACCTTAGTTTATAATTTTCTATTCTTTTTCTGGTCAGCTAAAAATTTTCTGATAGAGAATATTAGGAAGTTTGTTTAATCATAGTGGCATCATTAGCTTAGGGAAATTCAACAAATTTCTGATTAATCTAGTAATATGAATGTCATTTTTGATGGTGGCTGAGATGGTTGCTAAAGGCACTTTTTGGCATTTGCCAAGACATGCATGATAGTGAGGAAAACCTCCTAGATCAACATAATAAGACTCCATAGTTATTCTTGTTATCACTTCTTTGTGCTTTATTTTAATGTCATCCATAGAATACTTAGTAACTCAGATCCTTAATTTTTGGTTCATAATCCAAAAAATCAGTTTCTGCACTGTATGTGAATTTTGTTGAAGTTGCATCAAATATATAATTCTTCTAATAATCTTACGAGTGACTGGTTATTGAATCTTGTCATGTTAATAGTTTACCTTAAGTTTTTTTTTCATTAAATATTTTCTCAAAAGAGATTAAATATAACGAGGGTGTTTAATCACCAAATCTATATGGTGTACGTTCATACTATCACACTTGCTGCCTTCTAAATTCTTTCATTCAGATTGAGTTTTAGTGCACCTTTTATACTTCTGTTCTTCAATATCTATTTCCAAAAAGAAAAATCTTAACAAGTTATGATATCTCAAACAGGAGAAACATATAAGGGAGATTGTCTTAAAGGCAATGGGGCAAGCAATAAGTAAAGCCGTAGCTATTGCAGAAATTATAAAGGTTCCTTGAATGTTTATCCCTTTGTATTTCCTAAAGTTGCATCAGGCTTCACTCTAATTTCCTTATACATTGAGTGCAGAAAAGAATGCCTGGGCTATATCAGGAAACACAAATCAGTTCAGTTAGCATCACTGACGTTTGGGAACCAATTGAAGAGGGTCTTGTGCCGTGAGTTTATTATTCCTTTTTCTGTTCATGGATAACATTTTCTAGATGTTTGACAAGTCGCTGTTTATATTTGTCTTTGTGCAGTTTGGAGATGACACGACATGTTTCAATGATTTCAATCTCTTTGTCAACCAGAGAGCTTAACAAGAATTCCCCTGGGTATCTGTTGCTTTTTTTGATGTATCTCATAAATCTACTTGTTTATCTTGCGGAAGGTGTCTTGGATGCAGGAGTGTGGTAATGACTGATCTTTGTTGACTTTATTTTGATTGGTAGGTATCAAGCTCCCTCTCATCTAGAACAGCCAAGGCATCAGCAAAGATACCAACAACGGCAACTGTCTCAACCACAACAACTTCAATCAAACCAAGCACAAGGTCAGCTTAGTGAAGGTACAAATCTTGTATCATAATATTCATTGGATAGTATTATCTTCTAAAATATTTGCCAAAATGTACTGATTTATTTTTATTTAATGCTCGACAAAGATTCTTATGCTCAACGGGGAAGAGGAAGGGGTAGAAGTAGAGGAAGAGGGTGGGGAAGAGGATATGGTGGTAGTTATGGTGGATATGACAACAATCAGGGTCGGTATGCTGGTGGTTATGGAGGAAACAATCAGGGTGGATATGGTGGTTATGGATACAACCAAGGTGGATATGGTGGATACGGTCACAACCAAGGTAGTTTTACACTTTTTATTGTTAAATGAGCTTGTACCACAGAAAGTGCAATTTACCTTTACTCAAACTTTCTGTATGATAGATAATGGTGGTTGGAACTCTAATTGGGGTCGAGGTGGAGGGCGTGGTAGAAGCAATTGGAGTTATCGTGGTAAGTGTAGCTTCTACTTCTCTTTTTGTACAAACTTGAAATACTTGCAATCTTTGTATAAATTAAATGCGTAACCGTAATAAACATTCCATGTTGCTACTTGGAAACTACTGCCAATATAGAAAATTTCCTTGCAACTGGCATGTCGTTCAACATCATTTTAAGAAAAGAAATGTATTTTGTTGATTGGAAATTCATTGACTAAATATGTCATGAAAAATGATAGGTGGAGCATATGGCGGAGGCCGAATGCCTGGTGGAAGGGCAGGTGGGAGGGGTTATGGAAATGACCGAGGAAGGATGATGGGTGGTGGACGAGGTAGAATGGGTGGTCGGAGAGGAAGCCAGTTTTGATGTCCTAATTATGTTTTCCACATGCCCCTCCTTTTGCTCGGTTAATGTAGGAAAAGGATTGTTGTTTTTGTGCGTCTTAACTGTGTTAAGGTTGAGCAATCACAACAAAATCGTGTGCGCTTTCAAGGCATGGAGTTTATTGCTCATTTTAATTCTCTATTTCCCATAATCGTGGAGTTTGTGCTGTAAGTTGCTCCATATCTTTGTTCATATAACTCGGCTATTTGATAGTTCTAGTACTCATAGAATGAGTCTTGTGTCTACTAATTTCTGTGCTAATTGTCATCCTAATTTAGCAATTCAGTTGATGAATTATGATAATGCGATTTATATTCGTTGTAGCCTGGTGAAGATAAAGCAAGTAATATATCTTTTTTATTTAATTTCCCCTGGTTGGTGGTCAAACTGTGTTGCGGGTTGATGCATCAATTGTTTTGCAGTTCAAATGATGCTTGAAATGCTAAAATACATCTTGGCCCAACATTTTTATGAAATCAAGGACCAAGTGTTTTTATATCAGTAATAAAATTTAAAAAATAATTGTAAGAATGGATTTATGGTAAATTTAACAAAAGTTTCAAATATCACAGTAGGGTTATGAATAGTTTGAATGCAAGACTAGCATGCAATATCTATCAAATTACTTAACAAGATTAGCATATAAAATGTAATAAAGCACTTAGCACAATTAACATATAAAATTTAATAGAAGACTTAGCAAGATTAATATGCAAGATTTAATTAAAAAAATAGAATTCTTATTAAAATATTCTGGAGTGAAGAAATCTTTTAATAAAAATTTGTAAAGTTAAACACAATAATAAATAATGTCCGATAATTAAAAGAGAAAAAAAGTTAGCCTTAGTAGTTGTCGTTTGAACTTTGAAAATCTGGAACGCAAGCGCGTCAGCACAAGAGAAAGAGCAGATTGTGGAAATAAGTGTCTCGAGTCTCTTTTACAGAGTCCAAGTCTAATATTAACTTGATATTATTATAGTCTGGAATTCTTTCGTTCACATGAAGGATGCTGATGGGCTGCATATTTTTATCCGTGTTGATAATGATTTAATGAACTCTGGTCATCTGGACTCTTTCTGAATGCTTGAAGCATGATTAAATGCTTATCTTGATTATCTCTTTTGAATCGTTGGATCACACTTATGTCGGTCCCTAGAAAGTTGCTCTGGTTGCTTGGACCATCGAGGCTGCCCGCATCTCGCTTCAGTCGCCTGAAAGTTTTCAATTCTATCGGTTAAAGTTTATCTTTTAGCCAGTCGCTCCGAACCTATCTGATTGTCTAGAACTATTTAGTAATTTTCTATTATAAAGAGTTAACATAAAAATATAGTAGTAAAAAAATATTAAATTCAAAACAACACCTATTATTTAAAACTTACTTTACTTTTATTTGATACCGATTTTAACCTTATCATATGTTTAACTCCCAATTGATTCACTTGAATTTTCATTGTCAAAATCTCAACTCTCAATTAATTTTCGTGGACTTACATCTCATTCCTAACTAGATCTGTCATCGCTTGATTCTCAACCAAAACTTTCATTACTGTCTAATTTCACTAGGACTTTCATTACTTAATTTCACTAGACTTATTCTATTTAGTCCCACTATAATTTACTCCGCCTAGTCACATTACATTTTTGTTATTTCTTGATTTGTAATCCGTCTTTGTATCTTATCAAATTACTTATATCTACAAACTTGACAACTTTATTAGATCATAATGAAATCTAATTTTAAATTTAATTATACATCGAAATATAAATTTGGTACCAATAATTTTCTATTTTTTGAAGTGTGGAACTAAGTTTAAAGTTAGCAACAAAAAAAAAGGAAAAAGAATTAAGAAAATGAATGTGTAATTATGCATTAAGTTAAGTAAAAAAAACTCTCCCCTTAATATAATACTCCCCTTAATATATTTTTTATAAAAAAAAATAGAGAATTTTATATCTACACTTTCTTAATTTTAAAACGTCTTCTTTTCTCTCCCCATTTTTTATACATAAAAAATAGAAAGAATGTTTTTTTTAAAGAAGCGTGTGTAAAACATATATTAAAGCATGTATTTTAAGCAATAAAAAATAGAAACTATAAACATTAAAAATAGACTTAAGTAAAAATAAAGTAAGACAATTAAATCAGAAATAAATTTAAAAATATTATCTAGTCCCATTAGAATTTTTACTATCTAATTCCATTAGAATTTACTCGGACTAATTTCATTAGGGTTTTGTCATTTGCTTATTCTCAATCAAATTTTTGCATCCTGTCAAATTACTTGCATTTGTAAATTTGATAATTTTATCAGATCACAATTAAATCTAACTTTAAACTTAACTTTATTTTCATCTTATACTTGCAAACTTCTATAACTAGAATATGATAAATAACTTAACTCATATGCATCATGTTGGATGAGTGCTAGCTTGGGCAAGTGCAAGCTTGATATTAAGATGTTAATTCTGCAGATACTAGCAAAGCTTGGGCAGCGTTCAAGCTTGATATTAAGATTTGTTCTTCATCTCAACTAGACATTGCAAGATTGGTCAAAATTACTCGATCTATATCAAAAATCACTTTAATATGGTGAAATTCACTATAAAAAATTATAGTAGCCACTAATTGTAGCAACCCATTAATGATGGTAAAAGGTGAAACGTTCGCTCCAGCGTCTCCGTCAATTCGTTCCAGGACCAACACGAAAGAGGTAAATCACGGGGGTTAGTCTAGCTAGCCCGAACAGTGACTAGTATAAAAGGGGCAGGAACTTGGCTACTAGCCAGGATTTGACCCTCAAACTTCATGATGATAACACCTCATGCACTAACCATCAGCTCCCATGGGACTGTAGCAACCCATTAATGATTATCATAATTGTGTAATAATCAATTAATCATTGTTATGATAGTTTTATAGTATGATTTTGATGTTGATAATAAATATTTTGATATAAAAGTATTATATATATATATATATTGAATAAATTGGATTAATTTATTTTTACATATAACAGTTAGTTTATAGTTGTTATGGTGAAATTTATAGTAAAATTTTAATAGTAGTCACTGATTTACCGCTACAATATTATAACGGTCAATTAATCATTGTTATAACAATTTTATAATGAATTTGATCATATTAAAATAATTTTAATTAAATTGATATTTTTTTTATATATAAATACTATGTGTAAAAAATATTTTGTATAGACTTTCAAATCTGAATTTTATGATAAATTTTAGGAATTCTTTTTCCAATAAGTAATATATTTGAGAAAGTAGATCGTTTGGATAGATTAATATGAGTATTTTTTAATTTATTCGGATGATTATGAATTTTTTTTATAAGATCAAATGGATAATTTTTAGAATTAATCAATTTAAAAAATTAGATAATGATATTAATTTTTTTTTATAACTGCTGCATGTTATATATTATAATAATTATTTCATAATTATTACAATAACGTTAGAATTAGAATAAGAACGACTAATTAGTCAAAATTAATCTATCTTCGTCAAAATTACTTTAACACAGTGAAATTTGTTGTAAATTTTTTATAACAGTCATTAATTGACTGTTATAATATTATAACAATTAATTAATTAATATTATTATAATTATATAGTGAATGTGATCATCTCAAAAGTTCGAATAATTTTGATAATTTATAAATATTTTTTAAATATAAAAATTGTTTAGCGCAGTTCAAAAATGTGCACTCTGAAGTCGAGTTGAAACAATGAAACCCTAACTTCCACGGAGGCCTGCCCGTGAGACGGCTCATCGTCGGCTCAGGTCGAGACGCACTCGAAAAAGGAGCGATAATGGAGAGCGCCCTCGCCACCGCCGCTTCCATTGCGGACCAAAGGCAAAAGATCGAACAGTACAAGCTCATTCTTGCATCAGTTCTCTCCTCTTCCAACGACGTCTCACAAGCCAAGCGTTTCATCGATCATAGTAATACCTTGTAGCTAAGTACTCCTTTTACTTACCCTTACTCTGCAATTTTTGATCGGTTTCGGGGATTTTCCCTTCGCCCGTTAGTGGTGTCGGACGAGGTTCCGCTGGTGGTCTCCAGGCAATTGCTCCAGACCTTCGCTCAGGAGTTGGGAAGGCTAGAGGCAGACATCCAGAAGGAGATCGCTCATTATGCTCTAGCTCAGATTCAGCCGAGGGTCGTGTCTTTCGAAGAACAGGTATTATGTTAAGACTCTTCATCTTTGACTCTGCACTTGATTGTTTGATATAATTAGGAAAGTAAGTATCGGGTAATTTTTTCGATTTTATTGTGGTTCCTTTTGTTATAAACCAAATAATTTGGAATTAGTCTAAACTGGAATTAAAAGGAGAGACGTGGAACATGCTCTAGTTGAGAGAAATGTTCAGCATTAAAGATATTATATAAACTTCGAATTTGTTAATAGGTAGATTGAGTTATTATATCACTGAAATTGAGAGTCTATAAAAGGAGAGAAATTACACTTTGCAATGGCATCAAAGTAGTAATAAAACATTCTCTTCTCCTCATGCTCTCTCTCTCACTCGTCCTCTCTCTCATGCTCTCTCTCCCTCATGCTCTTTCTCTGCTCTGATTAATCTTCAACGTTGCTCCACCAACACACCACTGTCTGCCACCTGACTCTTCCTTTTTTTCTTGGTTTAACCACTTCCTCCCTATAGAAGGTGGCTCTTCGAGGGAAAAAGAGGATCACATGACCAACTCCGAGCCTGAAGCATGGACTCAGTCTCTTGCCGGGTACATAACATCTTGTCACTGTTGCCTATTAGAGAGCAATGAATTTAAGTGTTTTTTAGCTATTTGCCTAATTAATTTGGAGCAAAAGGATCTATCTATCCTCTAGACTTCGTTTATCATCAACATCTACTAGTACTAGTTTTTTTTTATTCATCATCAACATCTACTAGTGCTACTCCTAACTTTCGTGGCTGTTGTCATGAATCTCTTCCTTTGTTTCTATTAATATTCAGATCAAACTTTATTAGTTTGAAAATAATTTTGTTAGATGAAATGGTATATTAGATCCATGCACTTCATTGCTAATCTGGAAATATCAAATTGCATTTGATTGGTTCAGGATGAAAACCATGGTTTAGAGTACATTTCTACCCTACTGATTAAATGAGCCCTGATCTCAATCTAGTTGAAGTCTGGTGAACCTTTTTGTAGTCTGGTGGAGACAAGTGACAATCTCCATCGAAAGTTTATAAATGCTGAAATAAAGATTCCAATGCCCAACTTTTAATTTGGCACACTTCGAAAAATGATGAGCCTATTTGGGAAATGGTATAAATCCCAGCAGTTCTAAAGGTTTGAAGTCAATGTTTGAAAGTCAAAAGTCAGCTATAAATTTCCTACAATTCCAATGTGTTTTAACCTCTAATGCTTGAAAAATTGAAGTGTCAATTAAGAGTCTTTATGAATCTTTATATTTCTTATGGGAATCTTGATGAGTCTTTATATTTTCTACACGAGTGCTTATGAATTCTTTATTTTTCCTATATTAGTTTTTATACCTTTATGATTTTGTGACTTTACGTGCTAGTGTAAATATGTATATTGTTGTATTGCAGGAATATGGAATAGGATTTGAGTTGTCGAACATTCTCTTAGGTTGTGTAATGCAATCTCCCTACGGTGTAATGCCTAGGAACCCTTAGGTGTGATACCTAAGTTTCTTCAATCTTTCTACACTTGTTTACCACTTAATTTTAGATTCCTACACTCTCTTTCAGATTCCTACAAACCTTCTAACACTCGATCTCTCTTCTTATGCTACATCATATTTGATATTTAGAGCCTAAGCTAGCATGTCTATAAGATCCAGGAGGAGCTTTCCTCTATAGAAGTTGACTCATTCACATGATGAAACAACTTGATGGCATGCAAATTCGTGTTGATTTCTCGTTCTAAAGATAATCAAGCCCAAGGAGAGCAAGGAGAAGCATCTCAAGCAAACCACAACTTGATTTAAGAAAGGTTTCCAACACTTCAACAACAAGAAGCTTTTTTTTGAGTTGGCTAGAGGATTTCTTGAGGCGGAAAATAATTACCGAGATACTGCCTGAGATATCACAAAGAAAGTTTGAACTGAGGGCCATATTTTGAAGGAAAAATTGACCCCTTTTAATTTATTGATTGGCTTGCATTAATAGAAGAATACTTCAATTGGTATTGCATGATAGATGATCGAAGAGTAAGGGTTGCTCAAGTGAAGCTCGTGGGTGTAGCAAAAATATGGTGAACTAGTGTTGAAGCAAACATAAGGAGAATGGGGCAAGCACCAATCAACTCATGGCAGAAGATGAATGTTAAGCTACAAGAGTAGTATTTGCCAACAAATTATTATGATAAACTATGGGATCGACTTATTAATCTAAAGTAGAATAACTTGTCTGTAGCCGAATATGATGAATTAAAGATAAGGAGTCAAATTATCAAAGATCCACAACAAATTTTGCAAGGTTTATGGTTTGGAATTAGAACAAAATTATTAAGACAGCCACTTTACAGTGTGGAACAAGCTTTCTAAGTTGCATTGGATATGAAGAAGTGTTTGGATTATTCATTTTATAAGAAGCTTGGAGTTCCAGCAATGAATAAAAGGATCCATGAAACCTAATTAGCTAGCGAGAGGAGGATCTGACAACCCAGTTAGTTAGCATAGTGACTTTAAATCATCTTCAAAACCATTCAAGTCATAGAATAAGCGTAGCAAATGTTTCAAGTGTCTACAGCAAGGCCACATGACTTACTATTGTCCAAAAAAGTGTCTACACATTGGAGTAAAGTATGAACATGATGCAGAAAACCAAAGAAATGAAGGGGATGGAAATTCTTTTGATTATGGAATTTATAATGGAGATGATTTGGAAGAAGATGAAGACACTTCTTTGGCAACTATCATTAGACGTATTCTTACTTCTCCAAAAGTCAAAGATGAAGATTGACGGACATCTATTTTTCAAATGTTGGTTCGCTGTGGGAATCAAGCACACAAGCTTATCATCGATGGAGGAAGAGCGAGGCCATATGGCTTACAATTGTCCAAAAAAGTATCTACACATTGGAGTAAAGCATGAACATGATGCATAAAACCAAAGAAATGAAGGGGATGATTTTTTTTTGATTATGGAATTTATAATGGAGATGATTTGGAATAAGATGAAGATACTTCTTTGGCAACTATCGTTAGACGTATTCTTACTTCTCCAAAAGTCAAAGGTGAAGATTGATAGATATCTATTTTTCAAATGTTGGTTCATTGTGGGAATCAAATACACAAGCTTATCATCAATGGAGGAAGTTGCATGAATGTTGTCTCAACATTTATGGTAGAGGACTTCAAGCTTTCTACACAACCACATACTTAACCATACAAGGTTGGAATACGTCTATTTTGGTGACATAATGATGCCTTGCTTCTCTTTCTTGTGAAAATTATGGTGACTTTATTTAGTGTGACGTTGTCCCTATGAAAGTAACTCATATACTTCGTGGAAGAGCTTAGCTATATGATCGAGATGTGCATCATTGTGGCAAGGAGAACACATATACTTTCATGGGCAACAATAAGAAAGTATTATTAATCAATGCAGGCTGCTAAAATAAAGAAATAGAGAAGGCAAAGAATGTTACTAACAGTGCATTTTTTTTTTTACATTCTGACATAGCGGAAACTATTGAATCCTTTGGTTTGAACACGAACGTCGGAAATAATATTCTAAAGACTTGTTCATCATAATATGAGGAAATAAGCATCCAAAACACAGTTATGGGAAAAGGAACGATAAAAAATATTATTGATGATAAAAAACTGCCCTACAATCAACTAAACAAATGGTTTAAATAGTCTCAAAACCCTAACTCTTTAAAAGATGAAAATAACTTTAATTATAAACCATAAAAGATAATTAAAAGACTAAAATTATTCCGAGCCTCCGAAAAGGCTTTAAACGATGTTTTTCGGGCTTAAGACGGGTCATTACGAGTAAACTTATAACAAATGTAGATCTTTAAACGAGTTTTGATTTGATATATTATGGGCCCCGTGACTCAACCCGAGTCAAGAGTTATGACCTCTCAAAGATTATCCGCTAGTGATATCAAAACGGTCCCAAAACTCTAGGCTCTGTTGTTCCGCATCACATTCTAACTAAGAAAAAATTTTAGTAGTAGACCAAAGAAAGTTTTCTATATATAGTCTTATAATCAAAGAAGTAACTACTACCAAAGTTTCCTTAGTTCCTCTAGAAATGTGTAAAATTACCAGGTGAGCTTTCACCAATGTGTAAAATTGTGCATGCTATTGATTTTGTATCGCTTCACAATTACCCAATCTACCATCCTATTGGATGAATCCAAGTGGTCATGCAAAATTGAAAAGGCAAGTGAATGAACTGCTGTCCAAGGATTTAATTCGTGAAAGTCTAAGCTTATATGTTGTCCCTGCATTATTGACACTAAAGAAAGATGGTAGAAGGTGCATGTGCGTTGATAGTCGTGCAATCAATAAGATAATCATCCAATTCTTTGCTTGTATCTTTTCAAAAATTGATTTGAAACATGGGTTTCATCAAATACGCATACGACCCGGAGATGAATGGAAGACAACTTGACTAAAGATGACCTCTGTGAATGGCTTGTCATGCCTTCCAATCTTTTTAATGTTCCCATCACATTTCTGTGCTTTATGAATCAGGTACTGCAATAATTTATTAGAAGGTTTCTTCTTGTTTATTTTAATGATATCTTAATTTATAACAAAAGTAGAAAAGATCATCTTACACGTTTGTAATAAATTATGAGAAAGAGAGGTCTTTGCTGAGAGAAGCTCTACATAAATTTAAAGAAACGCCCCTTTATGACTTTCTCTGTGGTATTCTTGGGTTTTCTTGTGTCATCCAGAGGATTAGAAGCAAATCATGACAAGGTAAAAGCAATCCAAGAGTGCCCGTTGCCTAGGACACCACAAGAAGTCAGAAGTTTTCATGGTCTAACAACATTTGTAGGCGATTCACAAAAGATTTCAGTACTATTATAGCCCTTATAACTTATTGTATAAAGAGAGACCAGTTTTCTTGAACCAACACATGATTGAAGCACCAAGTCTTCGATTACCAGATTTTTCCAAAGCTTTTTAAGTGGTGTGATGCTTCTAGCATCATAGTTTCTAAAATAAAGTTTTAAGAACATGGGATCTCTTCCAAAATATCATTGCAACAAGTTTTCATTAAAATGACATATTTGCATAAAAATATTCATTAACACCAGTGGTGGGCAAGATTTGAGAGTTGGGAGAAGGAAGGGGGGGGGGGCAAAGTAATATTATGATTTCCAATATTAATTAAGAGGGAAGATGCTAAAGATAAACAGTAATTCGTTACAAGACAATGGATAAAATGGAGAAGAAATGGACTGGTTGATTCTTGTTGCTGTTTGTGGTGTTTTGTTTCTTTGGGTGGGGGTGTAGGATTAACAAAAATATTTTACCTGTAAAGTAGGAAAAAAAACTAATGACATAAAAAATCTTAATGCAATTTAATTACATTGACCAAAGATTGGGTTTTAGGCGTAACTTTGGTTCATATTTTTTTGCTTATCAAGTCTTTACAATCAGTAATTGATAATATCTCAGTTGCCCCTTGTTAAATTTATCTGAATTTGAATACACGACTCCAATTATTTTGTTAGAAGACATAAGTTATGGTTTTTTAATGATATGTTATCTTTTGTGCATACCTATTTAGTTAATTTGTCCTCTATTTGCGTAGTTCATATTTCTTTTCTTCATTTAATCCTAATTTCTGGAATATAATTGTTTGAATGAAATTCTCTTTATACCTTGGATAATGAACTGAAGTTGTCTTAGAGCTTTTGTCTACTTTTGAATCATGCTTAGGTGTTGATCATCAGAGAGAAATTGGCTGAACTCTACGAGTCTGAACAACAGTGGTCAAAAGCAGCACAAATGTTGAGTGGGATTGATCTTGATTCTGGAATTAGGTAAATCCATTTTTTAGTCCAAATATTTATTTTTCTTGTAGGCTAATTTATGATCACATCATTATGCTTGAAACTATCAGGATGCTTGATGATGCCTATAAGCTCTCAAAATGTGTCCAAATTACTCGCCTTTATCTTGAGGTTTGTTGGTGTCATTACTCTATTTATGATTTCCTCTCTAAAACATCAAAGGGGTGCTCCTTTTTGATTTAGTATCTAAAGAGTGCCTCTTTTACTGTGTCATGCCAAAAGCAGACTTAATTTTTTGTCCATTAATTACCTAAGCAACTCAGTTCAATGTGATACCTGGACTGGACAACTTCTCCTGTCCATTAATGACTTGGATCTTCCTACGGTAAAGATCTATAAAACTTAAAACAAGCTTGCATGTTTGCATTTATTTTCCCTTGCTATGTTCTATCAAGAAGAGGAGCATTGATGCAACGGTACAGATGCTGCCATGTGACCTAGATGTCATGAGTTCGAGTCGCGGAAACAATCTCTTGTAAAGTAAGAGTCTCTTGTAAAGTAAGGTAAGGCTGCGTGCAATAGATCCTTCCTCAGGACCCGCATTAGCGGGAGTTTCGTGCATTTGGCTATCCTTTTTTTTCTATGTTCTATCACAAAGGATAATCATTGAGAGTGAGGGAGGATCAAAACTTTAAAAGCTTATGTAAGTTGAATTTGTATTGTCTTTTGGAAATTGGATAGAATCACTCTCAATTTTTTTTTTCTCCATAGGATTTTTGATATATATTATTTTATCAAAATAGATTAATATTGGCCACTGTGACAATTTATAAAATAATTTTTGTTAGTTTCACCGAAAATGTCTAACTTTGTTGTATCATCAGTATGAAACTAATAAGTTTGGTGAAATTGTTCGATTTTATAAATTTGCTCATAATTATATCTCAAACTTTCATAATTAAAAAAAAACAATGCCAAAGCTTCCTACACAATTATTGAGTGCTTACTGAGTGCAATACTTCATCTAATTGTGGAGGCTTAGATGCATGTCTCTTATGCAATAACCTAGTTCATGCTCAGAGCCACAATTAAACCTAGTTCATTATGTCAAAACTAATAATTGGATGGATTTAAAAAAACTAATCAGATTCAACTATTGAAGATAATCAATGTTAGTAGAATCACAAGATCATCATGGTAACGATATTAGCTAATGCCCTATGCCGATTATGTTTATTGTGCTCAGAGGAAGATGAACAACAAAGGCAGAGGGAAGGTGGTGGACAGCGCTGAGTAACCAATGCTTTATTGTGCTAGTCAATGAAGGAGCAGGTGCCTTGTTGAGCCTGGGGTTTGGTAGTGCAGCAATTAGAGTGTGGCATGTGGGAGGGGGGAAGAGGCGGTGGAAGGTTGGGGTGGACGACTGTGAAGGCACAATCTCGGATTGAGTGGGTGTGTTGGAAGTGAGTGCATTGTTGAATCATAGAGTTGCCCTTCGATGGGTGAGCTGACGATGGAGTAGGAGGTCAAGAGTGTGTTGCAGAGTTGCCTTCCGGTGGGTTCATCGATGGAGGAGTTGACAGAAAAGCGATCGCGTGAGTGGGATGAAGGATGAACGGTCAGGGACAAATTCAATGCGATCTAACTGTAGATCATGCTGAATCGGGATATCCAAATAATGACTCAAATGAACCAACATTTGGTGTTTTTTAGCATGACATTGTAGCAGGGGCACCTTCTGATGATAAATAAAAAACGACATTTTTCAGAAAAATATGGGCGCTCCTCTGATTTTTGCCCTGGAATATTTATATATTGTTTAATTCTGATGAAATGTTTTAGGATGATGATGCTGTTAATGCTGAGGCTTTTATTAACAAAGCTTCTTTCCTAGTCAGCAATAGTCAGCATGAAGTGCTGAACTTACAATACAAGGTAAACCAAGTATGAATAGTTTGTTTCCCCTTATTTACCCATTGGATATCTGATGGTCAGTTTTATGTATTTTTTTGATTTAAAGGTTTGTTATGCTAGGATACTGGATTTGAAGAGAAAGTTTTTGGAAGCTGCACTTCGCTATTATGATATTTCCCAGATTGAGAAACGCCAAATTGGTGATGAGTAAGTTTATTTGTAATATTGTTGATTGAAATTTTGCAGTAGAAAATTCCATTAACTGTCAAATTAGTAGGCATCATTTTTGTCTCTTTTTTTCAGCTGATTTACAGGCATCAGTTACTTTGAAACTATGATATATGGGCTTTCTGTTTTTTACTTTATGTTATTATATGCTTTTCATATTAATTTGTATCTCCTAATTATCAGAACTATTCTACCTGTTAATTTGTTTTCTTAATTCATAGAGTTTTTAATGGTTATGATTTCGATTTAGTTTCTAAGAGGAAGGTTTACTGAAGTAATGAGCACTTTGTTTCAATGATGTAGCTGTTCTTTCTGCATGTATAATAGAATTCTATGTTTGAGTCCTGGAAAGATAGTGACATTATATAAATATGGACGGTTCACCTGGTGTGTTGCTCTCATGAAATCTAGCATACAACATAGGTGAATAAGGACTATTTTATTCAAGGGTTTGAAATGGTAGAAGTTGTTTCGAGTTTCAAGATCTGAAGTCTCATCATTTTATTCCATTCTTGTTTTTTTGTATTGCACATATTTGATATTTCATGTGGTGTTGAGTTGTTACTTTTTTGGAACACAGGGAGATTGATGAGGATGCACTGGAACAAGCTCTTAGTGCTGCTGTGACGTGCACAATATTGGCTGCTGCTGGACCTCAGCGATCCCGTGTTCTTGCTACCCTGTACAAGGTATACAGCCACCTATATTAAATTTACTTCACCACACATTTCCTTGCCACAGTTATTGGTTAACTAGTTTGTTTTCCATGTAATTTTTTATCCAATTCTGAAAATCAGCTGATTATGTATTAAATATCTTTTTTTCCTTGATAGTTCATATTTGATATTGATAATCATTTTCATGTTTTGTGCTTTCCAGAGGTTCAAATATTGTTTTTATAAGTGATTCACTGGTAGCATGCGACATATAATCCCAAAAGTCATGCCGGTAAGCCCAAAATCTAATATACCAGATAAATTACTTGTAAGGCCAAAATAAAATAAAAAAGTTAAATTCTTTAATATACCAGATAAGAAAGATCATAATCTAGGAATGATGCATCTTATTTTTCATTCAATATTTGTATCTTGAATTTCAAGAAAAAAAATATAATTGTTGGCAAAAATTAAATAAAAAAAATCAAATTATTAGATTGATTAATCAATAATCTAATTAATTAGATTATTAATGCAATTGTAATTGAATATTGTTGTTGAATGTTGTTGCTAAATAATTATATAGTTGATGATATTATTTCTCGTATTAATCAAATAAATGACTATTCAATAGGATTAATATTTAGATTTATTTCCATATTAGGAGATGATGCATTAGTTAAAATATTAATCAAATATAAAAAATATGAAAATTATTAATTAATCATGTAAATAATCTAATTATTTGTTATAATTTATGATTAATAAATATTAATACTAAGCAAAGCAAGTAATCGAATTTATTTTGCTGTTTATAGCATGTAGCATCATTAATCTTTGGTATTGTGTAATTTAATTCATTATTAAGTTTTGATATTGTCTAGTTTATCACTAAATTAAATTAACTAAATATTTATACAAAAATAAATATATAATTTATATGATTAATTAAATTATTATATAATTTATTTCACTTTTAATTATGATATCGTTATTTAAAAGATTTATCTAATATTAATATGAATTTTACAAATTAATCATGAAGGAAGCCTTAGCGCAACAGTAAAGTTGTTGCCGTGTAACCTAAAAGCCACGGATTTGAATCAGAAATAACTTCTTGCAAAGTAGGGTAATGCTGCATACGACCCTTCACCGGGACCTCGCATTAGCGAGAGCTTGCATCGAGCTGTCATTTTTTATTACAAATTAATCATGTAACTAATGTAATAAATTTTATATTTGTAATTAGTAAAATTAATAAATGTTAATAATTAGAAATTTTGTAATTATTTTTTTATATCTAGTTATATTATTATTTGGTTAATTAATCTTATAAATTATATGACTATGTGAATATTAATTGCCAAATAATGATGAAATAATATTATTTTTTTTATGATGTTAACCATTTAGTTGATATTGTATAATAATTTCACTTTTAGTTGCTAAATAATTATGTAGGTAACCATGAAATTTCAATTGCATTATAATCAAATAATTAATTAATTAAAATTTAATTTATTAGAGCATGATCTATCAAATAGTTGCCTTGTTATAATATTTTAACTATTAATTATTTCTTAATGATAAAATTTTGAAATATTACTAATTATTATTCATTAACAATTCAACATCTTTTTACCTATTACATATTAGCAATTTTCTTGTTAGCCATCATTGTTTTAAAAGGTGGGCCACCTAGAGCATTTGAGCAATGGTTCGCTTCTCCTAGTTGGTAGATCGTTCTTCTTAATTGATGCAGGAGGGGATTCAAACAAGACACGACTAACAACGATGCCTAACCAAACCCAACATGGCTTGGTTATGTGGGCAAGCACGGCATGGGCTCGGGGAGCTTTGGATTTGCATCTTTTGAATTTTTCTTAATTGATTATCTATTTTATTAAAGTCCGTTAGTTTTTTCCTTAATTATAGCTAGTTTTGTCCTTATCCCTAGCCCACCTTTTAAACAGATTTTTTTCTGTTTAGTTCCCTAAGATTAGGGGACTAAGTTTGTTATTTTTGGTTTAGATTTTTTTGAGTGTTTTGAGAGCTATATAAACCTATGCTTAGATGATGAAGGGGATAAGTTTTTTGATATTGAATCAAGTTGTTTCACTTAAGCCACGTTACAACTACATCTCTTTTTTTCTTCTCGCTATTGATTTTGTAATAAAGTTTTAAGCCTAGTTTAGATTGCTCCTTATTGTGTTATTTCTCTCTTATTATCTCGTCAATCCCTTTGAAACTTCATGCCCTAGAATAATCTGTATTATGCTCGGTGTCAGTTGGTATCAGAGCTCATTAAGATCTAATGGAGGGTCGTCGTGGATGCGGTCGTGGTTGCAATAGGCAGATTCCGATTGAGGAAGCCCTGCACCGTGATTGTAACGTTCAAGATGCAATAATGATTAAGGAATTGTAGAAGCAAGTCGCAGAATTAACCCAGCCTATGGCAGCACGAGATTTTGAAGATCGTGAGATTTTTGATCATCTCTGAGTCAACCTTCGAGAATTCATATCACCATTGTACTTCATACCGAAAACACTGTGGTCGGGAGGAACGATATGGGGACTTTGATTTTCGAGTTGATATTCTTGATTTTTTTGGCATACTACAAGCGGAAGGCTTCATTGATTGGATTAGAAAGGATTTTTGAGTACAAGTACTTGATCACGTCAAAGTAAAATTGGTTGTCATCATGCACAAAGGCCAAGCCTTTGCATGGTGGGAGCAACTTCGACGACCACGAGAGAGACAAGGTAAATCCAAAATCACCGATTGGGAAAAAATAAAGAAAAAGATGAAAAACCACTTTCTTCTCTTCGGCTACACGCAAATGTTGTTTCAACGACTCCATACGTTGAGACAAGGAGCAAGAACTATCGACGATTATACGGAGAAATTCTATCAACTTATTGCTCGGAACGATCTGTCCGAGACCAAGGAGCAGACGATAGCGTGTTATTTAGAGGGATTACGTCAGCCCTTACAAGATTCTCTGAGCCTCCACTCACTCTTGACTGTTTCAGAGGCTTTTCAGCGAGCATTGACGATTGAAAAACAGCTAAACCAAAGAGCAGCAACTAGGAGCGATCAAAACAATCGAGTTGTTCGCCCTCAAGAGCTGCGCCCTACCTAGCAACCACCACAAGGTAACCCTAAGATCCTTATCAAGTGTTTTCGATGTGGTGAAAGGGGCATCGAGCTTCGGATTGTAAAAGGTCCCTAAACCAAAAAAACAACTCTGTTGGTTGAGGAAAACCTAGAGGATAAACCCGAACCGATTTATGATGACAATATTGATGACGTGGTTCCTTATGGTGATGGTCATGAGACTCTCGTTATACGCAAGAGCCTATTGATTCCCAAGGAAGAATCGGAAGAGGATTGACTGAGAACCAACAGCTTTCACACAACTTGCACGGTTGCGGACAAAATTTGCAAGATGATCATTGATAGTGGAAGCTGTGAAAACATTGTATCTGAAGAAGTTGTTCAAAAGCTACAATTGAAGACGGATCGCCATCCAAAATCCTACAAACTGTCATGGCTGAGCAAAGGAAGCGAGGTAACTGTAGATAGGCGTTGCCATTTACCTTTTTCTATTGGCAACAAGTATTACGACCGGCATGGTGTGATATTGTGTCAATGGACGCATGTCACGTACTGTTGGGACGACCTTGACAATATGATCGTAGCGTCATTCACGATGGACGGAAGAACACCTACACCCTCAGCATCAAAGGGAGGAACATTGTATTGGCTCCCCAACGAGGAGGACCCCCTTCAAATTTGACAACCAATAACTCTATACTACTTTCTATGTCTAGATTTTTGAACGAGATGAAGTACAAAAGCGTGGTCTATGCTTTGCTTCCTTGCGAAAGCAATGCAATAGACCTAGACTCGGATCTGCCCGTTGAGGTACAACAACTCTTATTCGACTTCGCTAATTTGATGGACGAAGACCTTCCTCCAGGACTTCCCTTATGAGAGACATTCATCACCATATTGACTTCGTTTCGGAGTCGAGCTTGCCTAACCGGCCGACATACCGTCTTAGCCTTAAGGATGTCGAAGAACTACAATGACAAATTGTGCATCTATTGAGACGAGACTATATTTGCGAGAGTATGAGCCCTTGTGTAGTCCTTGCCCTACTACTGCCAAAGAAAGACGGTTCGTGACGCATGTGTATTGATAGTCGAACTATCAACAAAATCATGGTGAAGTATAGATTTTCGATTCCTCGCTTAGATGACATGTTGGATTAACTTTCTGGTTTTAAGATCTTCTCCAAGATCGATCTTAGGAGCGGATATCACCATATTCGAATCAACCCCTGAGATGAATGGAAGACCGCCTTCAAGACACAACATGGGTTGTACGAGTGGATGGTCGTGCCTTTCAGATTGTTTAATGCACCCAGCACGTTCATGAGATTCATGTATCAAGTTTTGCGATTTTTCATGGGAAGATTCGTGGTCGGGTACTTTGACGACATCTTCATTTATAGTCCGACACAGGCTTTGCACCTTGATCACCTCCGGACAATTTTTGAGAAACTAAAGGCGGAACACGTGTTTGTTAACAACAGGAAGTGTTCTTTCTTCGCGACCTCGGTCTCGTTTCTTGGATTTATAGTATAATGGTGTCCATACAAATCCATCAAAGATAGACGTAATATTAGAGTGGCCGCAGCCAAAATCCATTCATGACGTCCGAAGTTTTCATTGATTGATCTCTTTTTACCGCCAGTTCATTAGAGACTTCAGCACCTTGATTGCTCTTATCATCGAGTGCCTAAAAGGGCGCGAATTCATGTGGACTGAAACGGCTACGACTAGTTTTCAATTGGTGAAGCAAAAGATGACCGAAGCACCCGTTCTAGCACTTCCAGATTTCGACAAATTATTCGAAGTAAATTATGACGCATCCGGCGTTGACATTGGTGGTGTTCTAAGTCGACGCCCTATTGTCTTCTTCAATGAGAAACTATCCTGTGCCAAGAAAAATTACTCTACTTATGACCTGGAATTCTACGCTATTGTGCAGTCCTTGAAGTATTGACGTCATTATCTCATGCAGAAAGAATTTATCTTATTCACTCATCATGAGGCTTTGAAGTACATCAACGGACAACACAAGCTGAGTAGTTGACACGCCAAGTGAGTAAACTACTTGCAGGAGTTCACCTTCACGCTGAAGCATCAATTAGGGAGTCTCAATCGCGTTGCGGATGCCCTCAGCTGCCGTTCTTTCCTACATACTACCATGAGCATTAGGATTGCCGGTTTTGGAGTTTTCTCGAATATGTATGCTACTGATATTTCCTTCGGCAAGATATTTCAAGAGGCAACTGATGGTCTTCGCAACGATTTTGTTTTGTACAACGGTTATCTATTTTGTGGACTACGATTATGCATGCCAGACTATTTTTTAAGGCAACACATTATCAGCGAAGTGCATAACGAAGGGCACTTTGGTCGAGATAAGACCTTAGCCCTCATTTCTTCCGACTTCTATTGGCCTAAGCTAACCAGCGACATAGCTCATTTCGTGGATTGTTGCTTTGTATGCCAACAATCTAAGAGACCCCTCACCAACGCTGGTTTGTATACTCCCTTACCTATTCCCGAAGCCCCTTGGTGCGAGGTCAGCATGAATTTTGTATTGTGTTTATCCCACACCCAACGGACCGCATATTTTATTCTAGTTGTGGTGGACCGATTCTCCAAGTTGGCTCACTTCGTGGTGTGCCAAAAAATCATGGATGTTGTTCGGATTGCCACCCTTTTCTTCAAAGAGATTGTGTGTTTTACGGTATTCCTCAAACCATTACTTCATATCGTGATACTAAATTTGTTAGTAATTTTTGGAAGAGTTTATGGGGAAAGATAGGGATAAAGCTAAACTTCAGTAGTGCCTATCACCCTCAGACGGATGGTCAGACCGAGGTAGTGAACCAGAGCCTAGGAAATCTTCTAAGATGTCTAAACCAAATTAAAGCAATGAGATCTAGTTTTATCTCAAGCAGAATTCACATACAACATATCAAAGACCAAGACCACTAGTTTGAGCCCTTTCGAAGTTGGTTATAGACGAAACCCATCCGGGGTACAGGATTTAGTCCCAATTCTGCGTTCAGGACAAGCTAACCCCAATGCTGAGGAGATGGCCGAGTATCTTCGGGTCATTTATGAGCAGGTTAAGCAGGCTATTCAGGAAAGCAACACCGAGTACAAGACTAGGGCAGATCGGCATCGACGTCGGGTTCTTTTTGTCGTAGGTGATATGGTTTGGGTTGTACTAACTCGTGACCATTTCTTGGTGAATACAACAAGCTCAAAGATCGGAAGATTGGGTCTTGTGAGGTACTACAAAAGATTAATGACAATGCCTACAGATTGCGCCTTCCTAGTTACTTAAATTTTTTTGATGTTTTTAACGTAAAACACCTAAGTCCTTATGCTGTGGAGTTAGATATACTCACCTTAAAATCGAGGTCGAGTTCTCTTCAACTTCGGAGTCCGGGCGACTGATGCAGGAGGGGATCCAAGCAAGACACGACATGACAATGAGGCCTAATCGAACCCAACATGGCTTGGTCGTGTGGACAAGCACGACATGGGCTGAGAGAGCTTTGGATTCACATCTTTCGAATTTTTCTTAATTAGTTATCTATTTTATTAAAGGCCGTTATTTTTTTTTTTAATTATAACTAGCCTTGTCCTTATCCCTAGCCGATCTTTTAAGCAGATTTTTTCTGTTTAGTTCCTTAAGATTAGGGGATTAAGTCTCGTTGGTTATTTTCTATTTAGACTTTTTCTATGCTTAGATGATGAAGGGGGCAAGGTTTTTGATATTGAATCAAGTTGTTTCGCTTAAGCCATGTTAGAGCTACATCTCTTTTTTTCTTCTCTCTTGATTTTGTGATAAGATTTTAAGCCTAGTTTAGGCTACTCCTTATTTCTCTCTTGTTTTCTTGTCAATTCCTCTTAAATTTCACGCCCCATAATAATCTATATTCTGCTCGGTGTCATTAATAATCGAGGTAGACCACCTAAGCGATCTAGGAGATTAAAGGGAAAAAAATGATTTTCTTATAGTTGTTTGTTCATTTGATATTTGATATTTGAAAATAATATAAAGTCCACCATACTCTATAATCCCATTCACCTAAGCCTCCTATCCCACACGACTTCTATGCCCCTTTTTCACTCGGTGTAGGCAGCTTGCATTAATTTTCGACCATTTTTGGCCATCTTTTCTTCCTTATCCTTCTTAGATATGTACTTGTTTTTCTCTTGTCAATATTTTCCTCATTTATGTTTGATGTTTCATCATTTAATTTCAATACATCTAGAATATTTCTTTTTCTTTTTCAGTTTTACTTTTTTTTGGTTGCAATAGTGAAATATGTAATGTTTTATTACTGTTATATGTTAGTGTTTAATAATTATGACTTGATTATTTGTGATTGTAAACTTGTTCTGATTTGATTGATAATACAATTGTTATACACTAAGCCATTCTTAAGGTAAGATTCTTCTCTTTCCTATTTTGACATTATTTTAATATTGATTGCTTAGGCATTAGGTAGGTAGGTTAATTAATTGCCTACCACTTGGAGTCGTCTTTCAATACCTTGTTAGCAATACATATATAGTAACTGCCCTAATCTTTATTATTTATATTACCAATTATGCTCAATAATTAATAGAACCTAATGGAGGAATAAGATTCACGTCATGGGTTAGTGCTGTGTTGTGTCGGCTATGACATGAGCAAAATTTGTTGTTTCGCTCGCTAACCGACAAGGCATCGGATTCGGCATAGGAGCCAATAAGAAATTGAGAGAGAAGAGAGAGGAGAGGACTACAATGACGTTAAACGGTCTTAGTGGTCCGATTAGATTTGGGTACCAATCTAGTGTTGTAGGAGAGGTGGTGAGCGGCAATGACAAGTACGTGCTATGGGAGGGGTGCTAGTGTGGCCGATAGCGATGGTGAGTGATAACGGTTGAGCAGGCTGCGGGAAGTTACAAGAGAGTGGTTTAGGGCACGAGAGAGAAAAAAAAATTATACAATTCTTATTTTTTAAAAAAATACTATTATCTTAATTAAATGCGAGAATGACAATCCTACCCACTTGATCTTAATCACTATTTGATGGGTTCCATCTAACTCTAATTTCACTAAAAAAACTCAAAATATAAATTAAACTTAGCTTATTTAGTGCTTTAAAAAATTTAAAAGCTAATTTGAAATTTAAAAAAATAAATAATATAAAATTTGATAACTAATATTGATAAAGATTTTAAAAACATCTTTACGCGAGCAATCAACAAGAAAACTAAGATTAAATTAGTGTTTTATTCATTTGTATTTTTCCCCATTGTTAATTCAAATGTCAAAAAACAATTAGAATTTGGTATGACATTTTGCTTAAATAAAATTTATTTAATTAAATAAAATAATTTATTTCACTACTTTTAATTTATTTTATTAAATATGCGCATTGAACAAATTAGATTATTTAAAACAAACTCTAAACTCTATAAAGTTCAATTTGAAAGTATAAATAATTTTCAAATTTAATTTTATTAAAAAATTCTTAATATAAAATTTTCAATGTTGACTCAAATTTTATATTTATATATATATTTATAAATTTATATTTATAAAATTAAATAAATTTAATTACCAAATTTAAATTCTTATCGAAGCCTAAAATTATAATTGATAATTAATGAATCCATATTTATTGGACTTGATACTTTCGATGTCTAGTTGAATTAGTGAGGTATTTTTGTTCACTAGAATAGTTTTGCTATTTATGTTATTTTTCTTTTTAAATTTTTGAATCGTCTGTGGAAAATGATCTTAGTGTTATTCTATAATATTTCTCTTTTCTATTCATTTTTTTTTTAATTGCAATGATGCTATGCTATGTTTATAAAATCATTATTTTTGGTATTTGTCATTTCAAAAATGCAGAAATATGTCATTTTAATTGATTAATTTCTCATCAATGTAAGTTTTAATTGATTAATATAAATGTGATTTATTTTCATAGGAAATGTAGATTTAATCAGTATTCACATTTTTATTTAAGTTAAAATTAGTATTTGTATTTTAAAATTTTAATTTGTATTAAAATTATTCAAACTATTGTATTATAATTTTAATTTCATGAATATTAGTTCTTTATCATATTCATAATTTTTATATATTTGGAACTATTGTTTATCATTACCATTAAAGCAATGATCAATTGATATTTTATTAAAAAATTAAAATATTTATAATTACTAGTTTAAAATTTTATCTTTTACAATTAGCAATATCTAGTTTTGTTTTTTCTGAAGAATAAATATGTAAAAATTAGTGTGTATATAATTAAACTGATTTGCATGGGCTGATCCAATTGACCCCACTTATTTGACCAAGGAACCAAGAACTTGAAGCCTCACCCAGTTGTTTATCTCGTCTGATTATTTTTAACTATACACCCAATAAAGATCCTATATATCAGAATTCAAGAAGACCAATATAATTCAAAGAGATTCTCACCTTTCATGTTGACAATCATACTCTACAAGCTTAGTAGAAGCTTTAAACAAAGGCAGCCTTTTGTGGATCAAAGTTGTGTTGTTGCAAAAATAATTTCTCTGTAACCTTTTCAGGATGAGAGGTGCTCAAAGCTGAAAATTTACCCCATTCTCCAGAAGGTAATTTGTCTATTTTTTCCTTGTGAATCTCACTATTAGCTATGCTCTCTCAGCGTTTCAATATTTACAGTTTCATTCTTGTGATTATATTTAGGTGAATCTTGAGAGAATTTTGAGGAAACCAGAAATTGATGCTTTTGCTGAGGAGCTGAAAGCACATCAGGTAAATCATATTTTGCTCATCATTTGTTTTTTTCATGTTTCTCATCTAGTTTCTTGATATGGTGATGTCGTCTTTATTGTCAACCAGAAAGCCCTTTTACCAGATAACTTTACTGTGTTAGATCGGGCAATGATTGAGCACAATCTTCTGAGTGCCAGCAAATTATATACAAATATAAGGTTTGAAAGGGAGAGGGAACATGTGTTCTGTAGTTCCTTATTCTCATTGTTTATTTTTCAATTGTCTTTTTTCTTTCGTGAACAGTTTTGAGGAATTAGGAGCTTTATTAGGAATTCCTCCACAAAAGGTGCGTCTCTGTAGATTTAGTACTTTCAATTTTCATGATGTAAATCCTTTGGCTGTTAGATAAATTTGTTCCATTTCATAATAAACATTCATCTTCTTTTATACTTTATAGGAATATTTTTCCTCATTAACTTTTGACGAACTTATCTTCCATGGCTAATGTTTTCGGGCTTGTTTTCTCGAATGTCTTGTTTCTCATTTTCCTCACTTCAATTGGCAGATATTCTCTTGTTTCTTCTGTTAGTGTAGTGTCATGATACTTCAATCATAAGAAAGTGAAATAGCATCTGGTTTCACCTATAACATTAAATCCACTTCTTAGTAAATGTTGATCATGCAATAAATTGTTGGATAATCATACAACCAAGCTGGTTATGTTGTGCCGTATAGATAGATTTGATTACATCACCAATGTAAAATAATGCTAGCAAGACTTGCATAAAAATTCTCTAGCATAGTAACCATTTTTCAATTTTATATTTTTGTTGCTTATTAAGCGTGATAGACAATTTGGTTATTTGTATACTGGGTGAGTTTAGTGTGAAGAAGATAAATTGAATAATATTTCTTTCATTATATTTTTTCCTACGAATCGACATTTCCTACAAAATCGAAAAGCTCAAACTGTGTAAATTTGTTTTGCTAAATGCATAAACTCAGTTAAAAGAGTTGTAAAATGTAACTGTAACCATGAATCTTTCTATTTATTTTACTTTTGAGAGAAAGAAAAGAAGATGGGAAGTACCTAAGATAAATAACAACTTTTATTGTTTTTGGAGAGGTCATAATCTTTTCAAAACTTGGTAGAAAATTGCTGATTTTTTCCAACAACATTGCTTGGAGTAGAATGGTGGTCTCCCAAGTTATCATTAGGAGTAATTGCTAGATTTTAGTAGCTTTTTGGAGTTTTAAACTTCATTGGTCATGGCCATTGGTCGTGGCCTGATTTGTCCTAATTACATCGATTCATTTTTAAAATTCCCAAAGAGATGAGGTTCTACTAGAAAGAGGAAGTGGTTGAGAGCAATGTTTAAAGTGTTGAGCTATGTGACACGGTTTGTGACCTCCTAGAGGTTCTGGAGCATTTCAAGCTGTATCTTCATCGTTTTGGGATTTTCTAGAATACTCCAAGATTCTTCTCTAATCTTGTAGAATAATCTAGATATATGATATGTGTAGTAGAATAGTTTCTAGAATTCTCCATTAGAAATATCTTCAAAAATGTTTTGGAGTCTCCACCACAAAATTACTTAGATCTTAGCTGTTCATTCCTAGGCTGAGTACTATAAATTGGTTAGCCCTCTTCGTTTATTAATCATCCAATTATCAGTATTGTAAAGCATTAGGGATACCTTTCCCTTCCAAGCTTTTCTAAGTTTCTTGCTTGTTTAGGTTATGCTTACTTAGCATCTTATAAGAGGAATGTCTAAGTGTCGCACGTCTAAAGAAGTTAGCACGAGCATAACTTAGCAATCAAAGAGCTGCAAGGAAGACAACTCTGAGCAATCAAGGAACCACAAGGACAAGTCAAGACATTATCAGTGCCTTCTATGCTCACCTGGCCAAGTTGGAGTTGGCCTTTGGTGGCTTTGAGGGGAAGAAGCTTGACCCTGAGGCAATTCAAGAGGAATTGTGTAGGGAGCTACAAAGGGCTCTTAGTGTTGTTGCAGATAACTTGCATAAGAGGGATGATGCGTTAGAAGCCATGATTGAAGCATTACGTGCTGAAGTGAGCAAGCTTAAGGGTGAGCTTGTAACATGTTGGGCTAACATGGGACGAGGAGGGACCATTGCCCAAACACCAATGAGGGTGAACGTACTAAAGTCGATGGTCTATGCAGGAAGTGAGTTGCCGAAGACATTGATAATTTTCTTTGGGGCATGGAGCAATATTTTGAGTGCATGAGGTTATGGACGACCTAACTAAGGTACGCACTACAACACTATAGCTAAATGACATTGCAATGACATGGTGGAGGCGAAGGTGCGATGATGTAAGGCGAGTGGGTATCAGCATCAATACTTGGAGCAGAGTGACTTTATGATTGAGCTCAAGTAACAATTCTACTTGGAGTATGCCGGGGACAACTTATTTCGCCTAAGTTTGTGGGCTATGACCCTTACTCACGGGCCCACATTTGTGACAGGGCTTGTCCTAACATGACCCATGTGCGTTTGCACAAGTCCGAAGAAGCAAGTTAGGGTAGAACACAATGTCAAAAGGGTAAGTTGGACCATTCTCTAAGGGAGGATAGATCAGAGCCAATCACAATGTCACAAGCAAGTCAAGGTCCGGAAAAGAGCCTAAAAAGGGCCAAAATGGCCATAAGGCAAAGCACAATGTCATATAGCATGCCCAAGGTAGTAGGCATGTAGGTACCCGGGCATCGGAGATGGGGAAATTTGAGGAAGGAGGGCAACTAGTTTGTGTTTGATCCCGTGCCATGATGGAGATAACCTAGTTGACTCGAGTCCTTGCACGACAACCCAGCATTTTGGCATGTGCTTATGGGTTGGGCTGGGCATGACCTGTAGCATGCTCGACTTTGTCGTGCCATGGACACTTTGACTCATTTGACGCCTCCAGTTGTTGGGTATATAATGATACAAGTCTTTCATCTTGGAGTTTAGAAATCAAGGTTAGAGTCACTTCCTAATCCTATGGAAAATCACCTTAGGAATCTGAAAAACCACAAATGCCTAGGGAGATGCTCAGGGAAATGTACAAAAGAACTTTCTAGAAGTAAACAACATAGTTTAATAATATTTGGAGCGGATGGTGTGTTATTAATAAGGAAAGAAATAGAAAGCAACTTGGTATGAGATTTAAACTTGTAGAAGCTCTAGAGTTTGAATCACATGTGGTAGGACTTTTATTGAGTATGGTAGTCTTGATTAGGTGACCATAGCAAAGACCTATAACTTCAAAGTTTTCTCACTTATTTCGAGGAACTAATGCCATTGGTTAACTTTTTGGCATAGTATTGTTCTTAGTGAGAGTGTGGAGATGTTGAGCAGTGTGCGAGATAAGTCCCACTAGGTGGATGTCAACCAATGTGAGTGTAACAAAGAAAAATTTTCTTCTTTCTTTATGGAAGTTGAGATACCCTTGATTTCTTATCCAGTTTGGGGGCAATATGTCCGGATGTATCAGGTGAATCTGACTTGGCATCCTTATTGGAAAATCCTTTCATTGACTTTTTTTATCTACAGAATAATATTCATCTAGAACTATGAGATGATACTATGAATTTACAGAGAAGAGCCAGTAGTCAGGTTCTAAGTATTTACTAACTGGATGTTAAGCTGATGAAGTGGAAATCAAATTCAAGCATCTAGGAACCTTCAAAAATAGTTTGCTACTTGGAGGAACATAGGCTCTCTCAGTTGGGGAAGATCTGTGCTAAAGCCAGAAATTTGCTATTATCTTATTTTTGTCAAGTTTTGCATCAAGACTTAGGGAGAGAGATCTCACATAGTAAAAGAAAATTAAGATTTCTTGAGAATGAAATTCAATCCTTGAGCTCTTAACCATAGAGAAGTAGGCATGTGCTCAGGCAAGGCCCAACCAACCATTGAAATGGGTACAAGGAGAACTGGATCCACCTGGACAACTTAAGCCACGTGGCGAATCTTTGTTTGACAAACACTCACTTTGAGACTGCAAAAGGTATCAAGGTGGTAAAAGGCGAAACACTCGCCCCCAGCGCCCCCGCCAGCCTGTCCCAGGACCAACACGGAGGAAGTAGATCACGGGGGCTAGTTTACTAGCCCGGACAGTGACCAGTGCATGGGGAAGGGTAGGAACCTGACGTGTCTTCGGGATGTTTCTTTGCTTCAGAGGTGCAAAAGGTATCAAAGTTCCATGGGAAGGGGACTTAGGTGAAATATCTGAAGTCTTGCTACAGTGTTTCACATATATCTTGGTTCAAACTTCTTGTCGCATGGGAGACAATCTCAACTTCAATCATTCTCCATCTCAATCTGCTTACTCGGATGGACATGTTGCCACTGGGCCTAACCAGACTCCCTTCCCACTCTAATTAAACTCTGATAATTTTGATTGAATTGAACCTATCACTCCCCTCGACCTTACTGAATTTTTCTCAATCTGTTCTCTAGTCAAATTTTCTGAGGTTTGAGTTGGTCGGAGCAACTAACAGACTTCTAGATTTTCTTGTTTCATTTTCTTTCTAATATATGTTTCCTTCCACTCTTCAACCCAATCAAAAAATACCAGTGAATCTTTTTTTCCTTTTACAATATCTTTTTATTTCTTTTGCTTTCTTCATATGCTAATGCAAACAGTCTATCGACATTATATTCTCCTCCCTTACTGAATTTCGTGGCTCTTGCATTAATGTGAAAGAATTTGGAGTACATTTGCTGCTACTGAACACTATCTGCTGGATATCCCTCGCTGGATAATGTGTTCTCATTATTTTATGGAGCAGTCACTATCTGAACCTAATGCCCAAGTGCAGTGTGATGAGGTCCTGTGCTTTGTAATATTTTGCTATTTTTATTTTTCCTGAAGTTTGCAGCAATCTATGATCTATAGGGTGGTATTCTTTTTTTCCTGAAGTTTGCAGCAATCTAACATCTATAGGGTGGTTCTTATCATCAGATAGAAGAGGGATGAAATTGTTTCTGGCAACCATTGCCATGAAAACTGTGTGTGCTTAATAAATGAAGTTAATGCCCAGGGCAAGGATCCATGATGGAATTTAGGGGAATTATTATATTCTTTTCAAAAAAAGCATATGCTTGAACTAAGAGGAGATTGAAACTCTAATCTATACATCCTCAACCCCAAACCAGCACTGTCCCTTATTGGCTTGGTAAAGTCGTGTACATCTTTATATGATGTTTGAATTCTTTATCTTTTTTGTTTTGTCCCTTGATCTGTATGGCTTTGCTGGCAATCTTCAGGAGATTCTACGTTTGGAGTTTTCTTTTGTCTTGTTTTCTTTCTACTAGCTTCTTCATTTTGCCAAATTCCTGTTAGCAACAAGTATGACTAATTTAGGAAATTAATTCTCATATTTGTTTATTTTTGATAGGCTGAAAAGATTGCAGCAAGGATGATCTATGAGGATAGGATGAAGGGATCAATTGACCAAGTAAGTAACTCTTTTATCATTTAATTTGAGGATGAGGTGAAAATCTTTCTCCATAACATCACATGAATATGCTGCATATTAGGAGTAGCATTGGGATTTATTAGCATGATGCGATGCAGATAAGAATAGCCCGAGAAGAATGGCTACAACCCATTTTATATTGGAAAATCTTCTTTAGAAAAAGAAATGTAATTTTGGACAAAAAATGTTTACAAGGAAAATTTATTTTCTGTTGCTTGGCTTGATACAAGTAACATATTTTCCATTCCTCTCCTACTTCTCGAGCTTGACCTGATTTTGGCGCAACCATCAAAGGGTGATGGTAGGTGCTAGCTGGCTCATTCGATGACGATGATGGAACTAAAGGTGGTGGGATAGATCTGCATGATAGATTGACACAAACATAGATCATGCATGACTGGCAACCCCTTTTGCCGGGCAATGGTGGACAATGGGCAATATAGTCCCAATGTGTGATGGAAGGTGATGTTCTCCATGGGGGCTACGTGGCTCAATCTCAGCTCTGTCTCAGCAGCCAAGTGGGCAACCATGAGTTACTATTGTGGAATGGGAGCATACAATTGGGGAGAGTTTGTCCTCTCTTTGATAAGTTCTTTTGATCATGCTTTTTTGGAGGTCAAACACATTTTTTTGTTGAAATTGGAAAATCAGGAAAAGTTTTCCACTGAAATATTTTTTGTGACTCCAAATAACTAAGCTAACATAGAATTAGCTACGAACTCGTAGAATAATCAAATCAAATGAGGTTGTCTTGTTTATCCAGATTTTTTAATGTTTCTATAAAAAAATGGAATTCCATGTTTTCTATTGCAGGTCGAAGCTGTCATTCATTTCGAGGATGATACTGAGGAGTTGCAACAATGGGATCAACAGGTGAGTATTGGTTGTAAATTGCTAATCCAATTGCAGAACCTTCATGCTAATATCAATAGTATAGTTAGTTTCCAGACTTGAAACTTGAGCTTTCATATGTATTGTGTTATCAAAACCATAATGTACACAACTGGCATTTCCAAATTCACTGATCTCTAGATTGTTATTATCTGTAAATTTTTAATGTTATGGTGTATGATTACAACAGATATAGTCCTAGTAACATGTGTCAGTGTCGGCCTCATACAGGGTATGATTAGAGAAGGCAATAGAATTCTTATTGAACTATAGTCCAGGTCCACTATATTGTTGGAAGTATATGCGGTTCATCCTAATTAACTGGAGTTTAGTTGAAGTGTAAGGCTAGATAAGGTGTGAAGGCCCTAGAAAGACTACAATTGAGATGCACTAAGTTCATCAGCTTGAAGAGGAGATGACTTTGGGTCTGGAGTGGAGTTGACTTTGAGTCTGCAGTAGTGTTGGAGCTGGTTAGTTGTGATTGAGAATATCCATCAGTGAAATTAGTTTCTCACCAAACTGGAACCCTGGTCCCTGTTTATAGGACTTAGCATGTGCACCTCCTACATGAGAAGTTGACATGTAATGGTGGGGATAGGTTATGCGCATGGTTCCATCACCGGTATCATGGTGGCCTTCTGGTACTGTCATGAGTCCTTTTATCCCTCATAAGTATACTGGGTAATTTTACTCATGTTAGATACTCCCTCTTACATCGGTTTCTATGTGAATGATGTGGATTTCACCGTGAAAAGATTTCTTGATATTGGTCATTAATCGAGAATCAACTCATTGATTCCACTTCTTTCCAAGAAGATGTTTGGGCTCCCATCCTTGCATCCTTAATAAATTTCCCAAGGCTATAAAAGGGGGTCACCACGTTACAGACAGAGTATTCAGCATGACGCTAAGTTGGTACGTATCATTCGACGTAGATTGTCAGAAGCCCGGGATCGACAGAAGAGTTACACAGATCGGAGGCGTAAACCGTTGGAGTTCGCTGTGGATGATCATGTGTTTTTACGTGTTTCTTCCACTAAAGGAGTCAAGAGATTTGGACTGAAAGGCAAATTAGCTTCTCGCTATATTGAACCCTTCCAGATATTAGAGAGGATAGGCGAGGTGGCCTAGCGGTTGGCACTACCACCGGCTCTTGCGGGTGTATATAATGTATTTCATGTGTCCATGCTGAGGAAGTACGTGCCAGACCCTACCCATATTTTGAGGGATTTGATTGTTCCA
>JBBUKS010000029.1:11613318-11648865 GCA_038050645.1 Hedychium gardnerianum
CTTATGAAGGTGTTCACAAGAACTTAGGTGTCGGAACAAGCTCAGTGATAAGTACTCTGCAAATTTCTGTATGAGTTATCCATGGTCCCCCCTTTACCTCTATATATGTTTGGCCTTGTATTGTTGGATAAGGAAGAACTTGGTAACTGGTACAAATGGAAACTAAGTTGCTTGAATCCTTTTGGGTGTAAAATGCTGTATATAGATTGCATATCCTTGACATCAGTACAATTGAATAACCACTGTCTTATTACATCCATTGCACTTTGCTACATCTAACATCCCGACATATCCATTACATCTGCTAAATTCATAGTATTCCTACATATGGCACTGAAAACTCCAACGTACATCGTGAAGTCAAGGCTTTCTTATTGACTATTTTGTTTCTATCACCACTATATATTTGCAACATTATTTGCTCATTTTTCTCAAATGCTAACTACAATACCTTGATGTTAGTAACATCAAACATTTTAACACTACAAACGAGGTGTGAATTTAAGTTTGTTTCCCCTCTTTTTCTGCATTCTTAAACACACTGGAAAGCTAATTTATGCTACTATTTCTTAATTAATTGTCCAGATAGTTGTTGCATGATTGGTCTTCTTTTAGTGCTTCTAATCTGCTTTTTGTTGCTATTTATATTACCTGTTGATTATGCATCTGAGGTTCCATTGTCTTGCAGCTGAGCTGAATCCGGAGGTTTAATAAGATTTGGTCGGCCATTTCTAGTTCTACCATTTTGTAGCTGTTCACTGTTCAGCTGTCTAGGTTCTTGCTTTATCAAAAAGTTCTACAACTTAATGTTTTCAATCATTTCAAGGGGAGCAAGATTTGGATCTTGAAAGATCTAACTCTGGGACTGGCTAATTTATTTATTTTTGGCTAACCTTGGGGAGTAATCTTCTCCAAAAGAAACTCTGTGGTGCTGCAAGTATCAGTTCCATGAGTTACGTATTGTATGTAAATCATGTAGCAAACTATGCTTGACATATTCAAATATTAATCTACTCATTGCAACAGTATCTTATGTCAACCAGTTTCTGACCAAACTAATATGTTTAATGGGTTTGTGCATATCCTTTCTATGTTCCAAGTCCAATGCCACAATATAAGATGCGGGTTTATATCTCTGACAGGCTCAGTAAATTCTGAAACGGCAGAATCAGATTAGATAAAGCCATAGTAATGTTATTCCTTTATATAGATTACAAGTTTATTTTGTCAAATATTTTTGTTTTGTTGTGATGAATATTTTTGTAAAATAAATAAATAAAAAATAAAGTGATTATGCTCACGTGTCAATTCGTTCTAAGGTTAAGGAAGATAAATTATAAAATTAATGAATTATTATTATAATAAAAGATTATACTTATTTTAGATATTTTTTAGATTTATATTTAAATTACACGACGGAAGATAAATTATGGAGTTAATTTATAATTAATCATCAAATAATCAGAAGGTGGAAGAAAATTTTTTCTTCAAAGATATGCGCTCAGGAATTGATTCATTTTATTATAATAAATTTATTATTTATTAATTAATTGAGCACTCGTGAAGATTAATGAATCATTATTGATACTTGCTAAACTCTGATACCTGGTGTCAGTATCCGTTAATTCTGCCAAGTCGGAAACGATGCTAAGGGCATCTACGGACGAACTTCAAAAGTGTTTTTATGTTTTTTTGTATGTGTCACATCATTATGACATCAAACGATCTTCACTGTACATTTTTTTAATGAATTCCACGCTCAACAATTCACCCATCTTAAAAAAAAAAATCTTAATTATTTATTAATGATTACTCTTATATCACATATCTTAATTTATATTTAATATTTGTATATATATATATATATATACAACAGCAAAGTTATACTGTGCACCGTGACCATGTGCAACTTTTATTATTATTATTATTATTTTATTTTTTTTATTCAGGATTATACCGTTTAAAATTTTAATTTTAGGGTTTAAAATTTAAATTAATATTTAAGTTAAAAATAAATTTAAAATAAAAAAAATTTAAATGCACAAAAAATAAACGACATAAGATGAATAATATATCAAAATTTAATATATATATATATATATATATTTTGTTATCCTACATATTTTATCATGTATAATCATGAGCACATGTTGAGATGGTCATCTACACATTATTGATCAAAATATGTATGATGATAATCAGGATTATGTCATCTCAACGGGTATATATAGTTATATATGATAAGATGTGTAATTTATCAAAGTCTATATATATATTTATATATTATTTTTAAAAAAATAACAAGAAAAAAAAAGCATAAAAAATGATTAAATCATCTATTTTTTTTAACAATGGCCCACCGAGTGTCAAAAATCTATGTTTGATATTTGAACCTAGCCAAAGGTTTTAAAAACAAAAAAAAACTTGATCACAATGGTGGCTAAGTTTTTGACATAAAAAGAAAAAAATTGAAAATAAGCGTCCATTGGAGGCGGCGATAGTAGAATTGAAAATTACTTTGAATTTAGTGGAAAAAGAAAATTGCTTTTAAGCTTCGGAAACATAGTTGAAATATGGAATATCTTTTAGTTGTTATCGCAATGAAAATATAAGATAATGCAACGTTATAAAATGAGCTAAGTCTAGTAAGAAAAAAAAAATAATGAAGAGTTATTATCTGCAACTTGATTTCACCATCAACATCATCACTTCCTAAGTTACTCGTATCATCCTTCACACTTTACCTATATAATTTGCCTCTTTCCAACTGTCAACACTATAACCTTGATGTTCCTCATTTTGTCATTTCTCGAATTTCCCATTTCATCTTCCTCCGATCTCTAGTAGATATTGAACCATCAAACCCACCGACATTGGTATTATCAAGTCATCAAACTCACTCAACCTTATTTGAGTCACAAGCTCCACGAATTTCATGTGAATCCTATAACATAAATCCTTTATTAAAGTCATCAAAATAATAAGGTAAAAAATGACCACTTAAAATATAATTGCAATAATACGATTATGGCAAAAAGTAATGCGTTCACTTAGATGCCCTTTTATGCCTATCCCAAAATATTTGAAAGAGAAATAAATTATGATAATTGAACGACACTAATAATTTCTTCACTCTTCATTTTAGATGAAAAAAAATTTTAGAATTATGAATTATGTAATTAGTATTGTTTATTGTTTTTATTATTGTATTTTTTTTTTCGCCACAACTAACTTTAATGGTTATTGACCTCTCAATCTGTCACGTCGGATCAATAATTTTTTTTTTTTTTATCTCTCATGATTTTTGAGTTTCTTTAGACGGGTGATCTAAGCGGATTTTGACTACTTAATCAAATAGATACTTGTGACCAACTAAGTTGTTGCGTGTCCTTGAAAAACTCATTGCAGTAACAGAGCTCAGGAGATATTTTTATCCATCGTTCATAATCAATTTAATTCTATAAAAATATTGTATTAATCATCGAATAAATTTAAAAAATATAGATGAATCACGAAGGACAATTCAACCTCATGAATAATTTAAATATCACATCAAATTCCGGTGCAAACTTATTGTAAACTCAGTGTAAACTACATACAAATTAAATCTTTATAGTTCGAGAAATTCATTCATCTATTTACCATCGCATCAAACTCCGGTGCAAACTCATTGTAGTAACGAGACATGAAAACTCATCATTTTTGCTTAAATAATGTTTCTGAAATAAAATAAAAAATAATTGAGAATATATATTTACATAATAAAATAAATGATGAATAATTATTTCTTCAGCAGAGTAAGAACTAATTATCTGAATAAAAAATCGCAGCTGAATGGAAACTGTTGGACGTTTATATTCATGAATTCCTTGGGAAGTGGGAAAACCAACCAAATACACTCACGTAAGGCATGCTTTCGACCACAGACACTGACCATAGAACACTAGATAAGGTTTAAACCGAACAATCTGCAGCTCTGAAATGGCGAAGCTTCCCAGCTCAATCTCAAAGCTTCTAAATCCCCCCTTCTCAACTGACCACCGACTTAAAATTGGAAGAAGCGTACGCTGCCAGAGTTCCAGAATCACATCGCAGGTGATTACTTGTTTATCTGATCAAGAAACTAGCTTGGATATACGATTTTGGTATATTGATGGTAATTTTAGATTCAGGTGAGGAAGAATGGGGAGTCAAAGGTGGGTCGAGCATCCCGGCCTCTGATCGCAATCTCAACATCTGGTGGGAAATGGCAGCAGCAATGGAGCTGCGAATACATGTTTACGCTTCGACAGCTTCACTTGGCTGACCTTGCAGAAGAGGGGTATAAGGATTCCATGGCCTTCGTAAAACTCTCCATTCAAGAGGTAAAAGGGACACTAAAATTATTTATATGTGAGATTGTTTCTTAAGCTCTGAAAACCTATTGTTGGTATAACCAAATGCAATATGTTCAAAAAGAAAAAACTAGTGGCATAGGAGGCATTAACTATTCCGAGTAATATTGAGTTTTGGTATTTTATCGGAACGATATATTTCAACTATACCACTGGACATGTTATGAGATTTCAAATCATGGTTGTGAGTATGTCTAGTGTTTCTGCGGTATAATCCAATAGCTGGCATAAAAGAAAGAAGAGCTCAATTGGGCTTTGACATTATTTTGATGTTTATTATAAGTTTTGATTTTTATAATAGAGCAAATGTACCTAATAACCAATGTTCTAGAGCTTGGTTGGTTATAACTATGTAAAAAATAAGTGGATGATCACTTGATTTCATCCATCCACTCAATTATATCGATGAATCATCTAGTTTATACAGTTGCCTGCTCCAGGAAAGGTTAATGGAAGCTAAAATTCAGTTGGTTGGCAGTGACAATTACAAGATACACTAGAGCAGCTCTAATGAATGTCTTTTTCCAGAGAGGAGAATGACAAGGTACAGTAGAATCAGTTTTGATGAACATTAATTGGCAGAAGTTGAACCGTATACTCAGCTGCAGTGAGTTTTGATGAACATTAATTGGCAGAAGTTGAACCGTATACTCAGCTGCAGTGATGGAGTTATTTAGGCTACAATTCCATGGACAATCCATGATCTGTCAATTGGCTGGTGGATCTAGAGAAGTGGGTGTTGACCTATAAAAGCAAGTAACAAGATGAACATTATACAATATACACTGTCAATAATACACTTGAGCTACTCCCCTATTTTAATATCATTATCTTTTTTGTTTCAGATGATAGTTTGTTGTGCTGGCTTTAGTATCAAGATACTGGAATGTTTTTTGACTAGCTAGAGTTTTGAAGTATTATCATCTAAATATGAAACACTAAAATGCCTTTGCAATTAATACCTCCAATATATCAATGCTAACTCCCTTTTATTTTTCCTTTTTTTGTCTTCTGGTTACAGCATTCTAGCTTTGGCCTTTCTATTGTTGGAAGAATCCTCACATCCTTCAATCGAAAATGTAGTTGTTGTTTCTCATCTTATTGCAGAGAGGTATGTCTAATTCTTTCACATAGCTGATCATTATGTGAATTATTGTAAGTGTCAAGGAACAAATTATAAATAGATATGGGTTGCTTTTCTTGCAACTATACTGACTATAGAAATACAACAACAACGTAACAACAACAACCAAGCTTTATCCCACTATGTGGGGTCAGCTATATGGATCATTTTGCTATTGGGCTCTATCCTCTACTATATCATCATCTATATTTAAATAAATTTTATCTTATTTTATTATTGCTAACCAAGTTTTTTTTTTTTGTCTTCGCATTTATTGGTCATCTAAGTAGATCCTCGTATCATCTTACACATGTCTCTCGGAGCTTTCCCTCAATAGATGCAACCCCGACTTTCTCTTTAATGTTCTCATTTCTTATCCTGTCCATTCTCGTATGTCCACACATCCACCTTAACATCCTCATCTCTGCAACTCTCATCTTCTGCTCATGTGCTCGAGTTATAGCCCAACATTCATCTCCATATAATATAACAAGTCTAATATATGTTTTGTAGAACTTCCTTTTAAGTTTTAAAGATATTTTACGACCACATAGAACACCCGACGCTCTCCTCCATCCTTTTGCAAAAATGATCATAATACTTAAAGTTCTTAGTTGTAGACAACTCGTCATCTCCTATCTTAATAATTATCTCATTACGTCTAATATTGTTAAACTTAAATTCCATATATTCTGTCTTTACTCTACTAAGTCTAAAACCTTTCACTTCTAGTGTATTCCTCCAAGATTTAAGTTTAGCATTTACTCCTTCACGTGTCTCATCTAAAACTGAGTTCTCTATCATCTTTGTTTCTCTCATATCCATTTTGTCTTTTGTAAACATAAAATATTAATTCTTTCTCCAATCATCATATCTGCTACCTCTATTTACTGGTGAGTGCTCCTATGTTCTATGTTTCAAATCTAAGATAGTCGGTATTCTTATAATGTTTGTTCTTATCCAACCTATAGTGTAACAATTTTTGCATATTTAACACTACATCCAAATTCTCATAAAGCGGTCCTTGCTGATACGTTGTAGTCGAACCCCGCAACGTGTTCCTTCCGTGAAACAACTTAGCATTAACACAATAATTTGATGGATCCATTCATAAAATATCGCCTTGCAACCTAATGCAATCCTTAATCTTTTTCATCCAGGCTTGGGACTGGACCGACATTGGCGGATTTTTTTACTGCCAATAAGCCTCTATAGAAATTGGCTAATTCATTTATGATCAATTCCACTTCCTGCATAATTCTTTTATTATTGTTCAGTTATGATAAATTACTCATCCAGCATAAATGTGTTCTTACTGGTGATACTCTTTATGCCAATTCTTCTTTCCTCCAAAAAGCCACTACATGAAAAAATCGAAGTATTTTCATCTCTCTTTTTAGTCCATTTGACATTGGATCTTTGTATCCAATGCAAAGTTTTGTTATTCAGCAGTCTGTCCAGCTTGCTATTTTGCATTTCAAGTGCTGATACCTATGAGCTTGATTAGCTGATACGCTTGTGCTTTATTCTCCAATGCTGTTATTTGAGATCTAGTTTCAGTCTTATTTATTCTACAGTAGAGTTTTGTATTTTCTGGCCTAGATTCTGAAGGAATACCCATTCTTCTTAACTTCCTTACCATATGGTTGTTGGCTCACCTATGGCTGCAAATTCATCCTTCAACCACTTCATGAAAGTGTGGCCACTTAGTTCATTTATTTCCAAACTTGAATATTCTTTTTCTTGCCTTTCATTTTCCATGTAAGCATCATTGGACTTAGAATAAGTTATCATGGCATAACTCACCGTGATCTATTATGATATTATACGGAAAGATGAGATATCACTGTTATCCCATTGTTTTTTTAAAATTTATTTCCTCAAAGAATTTACTGATTCATCCCAACCAAAAGTATTTCACTGTTTCATTATAAAAATAGTGTGTTTTGTTACATTAAACTGTATGAAGCTTTAAATTGTTTCATCTGACAGATTGATACCACATTTGACGTCTGGGTCTTACCTTCAAGCAAGAACAGTGAGTTTGAGCTACCTGAAATTGATGGAACTGACCCTTCTGTATGAGTCTGATTTACGCCCTGTAAGATTTGTCTTCTGTTAACCGAAGATTCTCATGTAAAATAGTTTACCAGGTCATATATGTTAAACCTGGATCAGAAGCTGTTCTTGATTCAATAGTTCAGGATACGCTGCGATTGACAACCTCAGCTAAGGTAAAATAGCTCAAATAACCCAATTTCCATCTTCTCAGTTGTGTTTCATTAACAATGGAGGTTTTTCGCAGGACACCTGCTCACAATCATGTGAAAAGCCTGCGATCATATGGCAGTGTAAGCTTACTTTTCTTTGAGAAGGCATAATGTTTTCCGGCAACATGAATTATGATTGGTTATACTTTGCTTCTACTTCTCGGGTCCAAGTTGGATGCATTATATTTGTATGATCCTTAGTCAAGAGTCCTTTTTGCAGCTAGCGACGAGAAGAATGAATATGACAGAAGATGGTATCGACTTCTGGAAATGAGGGATTCCATGTAGATTCTAGAGCATGCTCAACTTTGTCAGCCTAATCGTTAAATTGATCAGCAACATGAAAAGAAAGTTCTTGTTCAAATCAACATGATACTCTTGTAACTAGTTATGGAAAGCTAGCTCTAAATTACTTTTTCACCTATCAGATCAATGGGTCAATTGGGTGAATTATACATCTAATATTGTTAAGAAACTTAGAATGGATAATTTTCAACACATCGCTTGAAAATTAGATTTAGGTTGTAAATCATAGATCTCAAGTATAAAAGTTTATAACTTTAAGTAAAAATATAGTCATGGAAAACAAGACAAGTTGTAAGGGTAGTGAACCATTTACAAGTTCATAGCTATTACAATACAAACTATTCATAACCATTACAATACAAAGTCTCTTAATCCTATGATTAACTTTAAACATGTATAAGTTGTAAATCGAGCATCTCAAGCACGAAAACTTTATCTCGTATCATAACGTAACAATCATAAAATAGAATAAGTTTTAGAAGTTTTGAAGCATGCATAATCATCAAAATATTTCAAGTACCAAAACTTTACAATTTCCATGAAAAAAGTTACCAAAGACAAATTACAGAGGCTTTAAAGCTCAAATCATGCATATTACACAACAATTACATTGCAAATTTAATTGTCAAAATGCAACTCATTGATCCTTCCCCATTCCATCCAGTCATTATGAATGCCAGTGTCTTCATTTTCTTGGGCATTTTACATACTAAATGGAGAAGTGTATTCTACGATGACTTGGTGGATTTCATTTGTGCAATGATGAGTGTGAGTGTATATGTAGACTGGGAAATTGAGAGCTAATTAGACTTGAACCAAAGCCTTAGAAACGACCTAGTCAATACTTCAGACGACTAATATATGATTACTAGTAAAGTAGATGACTAACACCTTTAGTTTACTTATGTGTTAGTTAATTGGTAAGCCGACTGAAATTACGTGCTTGTTGATTGAGCAGTTGATTCAACTAAAGGAACAAAAGATTATTATTTTGATTGTCTCTATTAAACAGTCAATTGATGATTCTTGAGTTGATTGGAAATATTCTAGTTGTTGTAATAGAATGGTTAATTCATTGCGCAATTGATTGAGGGTTTCTTGAGTTGACTGCTAGAGGTGTTAAATGGTTGTAATGGAACGGTTAATTGCTATAACAAATGTTCCTAGAAGCCAGTGACCAATTGACTGATGCATAATAAAATGGATGATTCTAGAGAAGTTTAGAAGCTTGGTTGAGGCCTATAAATTTAGGTATGTTGGCTATGAAATGAACATCATTCTACAACAAAGAAATTCTATCAAATTATTCTCTCCCTGATCTTTTTCTCTTCTTTTGTAATTTATTCTTCATTCTTTTGCAATAAAGACCTTGTACGAGGTTTCTTCGCTTCTGGAGGATTTTCTAGGAGAAAAATAGCGGCATTCGAGGAGTGATCTGTTGAAAGATCATAAGTTGTGGAGTCTCTGGTTGTGGAGCAAGAGACTGTGGGCTATGCACCATATAAATCATTGGGTTAGTATTGCTTCACTTACTCCTTTTTTTTGTATTATTTTTTTATTTATGTTGCCCTTTAATTTTTCTTGTTGAGCTACTTTTGGTTGTTGCATCATAAGTTTTTGTTTGAAGCTATTCATCTCCCCCACCCCCAAATTGAAATGCAGTTTATTATTCTTGAAGGGTTTGTGATGTGTACAGATGAATTCAACAATCTTATAAAATCAAAGAATTGGTCGTCAAAGATAAAGGATACGATGCAATCCAATGCCAAAACTTGATAACTTTCTATTCATTTATCAAGTTTTAATATTAACAATCAATAATCCTTGCCCATCAATCGACTAATCCAACCATAATACTTCAAATGGACCTAATTTGGGAAATGGGTATTTGGATCATCGGTTGATTGGATTGCACCAGTTCTAAAGTTGAATCCACCTAAGTTTGCTATCCACCTTTTCGTTCGATGTTTATAGTTCACTCCATTGATCAATATCTCACAGGAAGTTCATCTAAACCTTGAGGTATTCTAATATCCCTCGGATGTAATGAGTGATTCATCCTTATGTTCCTCGTCCTATAGTCCCTCGGATGCTTCATTCTTCTTTGATCTTATAAACCTTGAGCCACCACATTCTGCATACCTAATAGATTTTGTACAACTTAGTACATAAATTACATAAAAACAAAATTAACTTAAATTCTTTGTCAATCTCAACAAAATCATCAAAAACTATTTGTTGCTGACATGTAGAGGGATGAAAATCTTTACAATAGGTGCTCGAGACGCCGAGTTTGGGCCGAGCCGGATGGTGGACTGAGTCACATATGCTAGGCATGCTAACATGGAGTCAAGCCATATAGGCTAAGCTGGAAGAGGATCCCACCAAATATTTACATATTTTGTCATAGAAAAATTATCGTATTATTTAGTTATAAATTATTCGTTTATTTCTGAGAAAATATGCAGAATGAAGAATTTTTTTTGACATTTCTTCAAGTCCATCGCGCCCTCAAAGCTGACTTTTCTTCTTATTAATCTAATATCAATCATCTCACACGAAATACAAGTTTATTAAAGCATCTTCAACCACCTCGAAAGATACTTTCTCCATTTTTCAAAACTATTTTACTTGTTTATAATAAACTCTTTGTTCCAAATATTTTGAATTATTAAAAAAATTATTTTTGTGAAAAAAATAGATTAAATTAAATTATAATAACTCATTTGGCAAAATTATTTCCACCAGACAACTTAACCAATTAAAATAAACTAATTTTATATTTTATATTTATTAAAAATAAATTTACTTGGACATTTTTATTATATATTTTTTTTCAAATTATTTCGTCTAAGTAGTTTAATTTAAAGAAATCTTTTTATTTTTAAAAGTAGACTAGTAGAATATTGAGCCTTGCTCGCCAACTACTCCGTCGAAACTTCAACGGACTGCTTCTCATCACCAACTTTACACGTTTTATGACCATAAAAAATATTAAATAATTTTACTTTACCATAATATATATTTATCTTCATAAAATAAATATTAGAAATTAATTAATTAATTTTAACTGATTAAAATAATTTTCAATCCTCAATCATTTAGCTGTGAAAAGAGGACTCTTCTCAACCATGCATTATTTTAAAGAATAGTCGAAAAAGAATAGACAATGAAGCTGATTCGGTGGCTTCTTGTCTTTATTAAAAATAATAATAATAAAATACTTTTTTTTATTAAAAGTATCAAAAGGACCTCGATTTTTACGCAATGCTTTTTTCACCCTTCGCATCAAATGTAAATAGTTACGAAATTTGAATTTCGAAGTTTAAACTTTTATATTACCTTTAATAAAAAATATTATTTTTTTAATTTTACATAAAGCTAAATTATGAATTTGTATAATTTATTATAGAAAAATTTGAATTTCATGAGTACAATTTTTAAAGAATTAGGAAGTATGGCCTTGAAAGTTAGTTTTTATATTTTTCATAAAAATATTATTGACATAATGAAAATTATTGAGTTCATTTACGCATGAAAAATATTAAAAAATAAGAAAACAAATTCGTCATTCCCAAAAAAAAGAGATGATAAAACTATTTTTAATTAATAAAAATTATTAAAAAATAATAAAAATATTTAAAGTCTTCGAAAATATTTTAAATGATATTTTTTAAATTCGAAACATAAGTTATTATAAATTTTATCCAGTAATAAATATAAATTTTTAAATGAATTTTGATTGAACGTATAAATCATTTAGTTCTGATAAGTGAATTAAAAATTACGATGAATTTTATAAAAAAAAAAATTATATAAAATGTAAAAAAGAAGCATGAAAGAGAGTTTGTAAAACATAGAGGCGCCTTTTCGAAAAAGAGATCTACCAATTTGATATTTATAATTAAAGGGTGTAGTTTGATATTTGCCTTTTCTTCTGGGAGAGTGATTCCTCCTCATAGTTAAATCGGCTCAAACGTTTTGTAGGCTGCCTAAACTCTGGAAAGGGCAAGGGCAAGGGCAAAAGGGCAAGAGAAGAGTAGACTCCGGCGGAGAGGAAATGGCGAAGCCATTTAGAAACCTCAACAGAGCAAAGCCTCAAAGTTACGGAGTAGGATTTCTTGTAGTTTTCATTCTCGTCTCACTTACCTATGTTACCATGTCCGGGACTAACAAGATGCGCATCTCCATGTGTAAGATTCGTCTTCTTCTCACTCAATTGCAACAATTAATTAACTCCTCCTTCTAGTTCTCATGGATAGATCGTTTGCTTGCTTAATTTGCAGCAAATTCACAGCTTGTACGAGTGGTAGATGTCAACTCCACCTCCATTAAATCCTATCCCTCGACTGGAAAAGAAGCAGCAGGTAACCCCAAAGTTGTTAGATAGATCTTAATTGCTAAAGAAAGACTAAGTTTATTTAGTTGATGAATAGATATTATTCTTGATACAGAGAAGGAGAAGGTAGTAGTAGTGCCTGAGAAGAATTCATCTGCTGTTCCTGAAGAGGTTCCGACCACTGGAAGAACAGGCGATCAAGGTATGCTGTCACAGCCATCCAAATTTGACCAAAAGTTGGTAATTCACAGTAAGGTAATTCATAAACTAACAATTATTGGTTGTCCAAATCAAGGCGCGTCGGTGGTGGAGAAGAAGCCAATATGCGATCTGTCGAACAGGAAATCCGACGTCTGCGAGGCAGCCGGCGACGTCAGAATCATGGGCAAGAACACCCGCATGGTCTACGTGGCGCCACCTCCCGATGGTAACAAAGAAGGTGAGTCATGGACGATCAAGCCGTACGCCCGGAAGTGGGACGTGGGTTCCGGCGGCAGTGTTCGCGAGGTGACTCTGAAGCTGGTCAACGACTACGGCGATGACGTCCGTTGCGCGGTCAACTATTCGATCCCCGCTCTGGTGTTCGCGATCGGCGGTTGGTCCGGTATCAACTTCTTTCACGACTTTGGCGACGTTCTGGTGCCCCTTTTCCAGTCGGCCGCCCCATTCTCCGGCGAGGTCCAGCTGCTGGTGGCCAACAACAAACCTGGATGGGTCCAAAAGTTCCGGCCTTACTTCGACAAGCTTTCCCGCTATCCCGTGATAGAGTTCGACGAGGACGACGCAGTTCGCTGCTTCCCCCGCGTGACGCTCGGACTCCGCTGCAGCAGCATCGAGGACTTTCAGATGGAGCCAGCCAAGTCGCCGCACGGCTACTCCATGGTCGACTTCGCCGAGTTCACGAGAAGCGCCTTTGGTCTCCCCAGAGATCGCCCTACCCTGCTGCCAGAGCCACTGGTCGGCGGGGAGCAGAGCACGGCGAAGGCGAGGCTGATGTTGATAACGCGGGCAAAGACGAGGCGGTTCACGAACGTGGAGGAGATCGTGAGAATGGCGGAGGGGGCAGGATTCGAGGTGGTGATGACGGAGGCGAGCGATGACATCGCCAAATTCTCGCGCGTGGTGAACTCGTGCGACGTCCTGATGGGCGTGCACGGGTCGGCGCTGACGAACATGGTGTTCCTGCCGAGGGGCGGCGTGGTGATCCAGGTGGTGCCGTGGGGGAACCTCGACTGGATCGCCGGCCACTACTTCCGGGACCCGGCGAAGCAGATGGAGGTGAACTACCTGGAGTACAGCATCAACGAGGAGGAGACGACGCTGTCAGAGGTGTACCCGAGAGAGCACGCGGTGTTCAAGGATCCCATGTCGGTGCACCACCAAGGATGGGATACCTTTTCCAGGATATTCTTGAAGGAGCAGAACGTGAGGCTCAATGTCACAAGGTTCCGGCCATTCCTCGACCGCGCGCGCCTCTTCATCAGCCAACAACACACACAGAAGGATCTGGATCAAAGGGGCGGTGGCTAAGGTCCACTACACACCTCCCTCATTCAATATTTCTTCATTGTTTTACTTTTCCGCCGCTCTTGAAACAGAAGAAATTGGGAAATCATGAATGAGTTCAAGGAAGTAGTCGCCTCCTTGCACGAGAATATAATTGTTTCTTTATTGCCTTGTCAAGTCACAAGGCGTTGCAAATCATGTGCTTGCTATTGATTTCCATGTCCCAACCGACAACGTGGGAAGAACTGCAGCCCTTTCTTTTATTACTAGTCAGACTCTAATAATAATGTGAGAAAGATACTCGGAGAGGGAGGTAGAATTTATTTTTAAATAATGAAAATAAATAGGATTTGTGCTCCTCTAAGTCTTTCTTGTTCCTCAAAATGATAGCATTACAAGTTCAATAGGATTTGTCTCGAGTTGGTTCGAAAATATGTTTGCAGCTCTCGAAGACAAACTAGCAACTTATACAATTTGAGTTTTCAATATTCTAGTATGGTTAGCTAAGTTGTCAACTTTACCTACTACCTACTAGTTGTTTGACTGCCTCTCCCGTGGCTTGATGTTGTTGCTTAGACTCCGTGCCTTGTTTCCTAAACTCTTCAATCTGCTTAGCTTGAATTGCAATGAATTTTTCCAGAAGAGTTTCTATATTGGATTTTGATGTCTGTTGAAATCAATCATGATGGTGGACCATAGTTACTTTGTCCAACGTGATTCTGATTGTTTATGTGAGAAAATTTTGGATGATTCCTCCAACGAAGGTTATAGGTGTTAGAATACGGATCATTCTACGTTGTAGCTGTTGATGATATCCACTTGCTCCATTTGTACTCCTTGTGAAGGTGCGACTTATATTTGACAATTCATGTTATGTGAAACCGCAAGTGCACGATCATCATTAAGTAATAAATATATCATCCTCTGAGACTATATTGTTGAATACCAGTTACGTACAAAGAAGACTTTCTAGAAGAAATTGAGATGAAAGAATAGCTGTAATGAGAAATCAAACAAAATAAGAAAACTGAATAAAAGGATGATTGAGAAACCAAATCTTGAGACAATTTTAGGATTTCGATTTCACCACGATGAGTATTGACAAATCATATATGGTCCCTTCTCTCACAATATCACACTATTCTTGAAGGTGATTTATCCTCGGGTAATCGATGTTTTCTCTCGAAATACAACAATATATTTATCTTGATGTAACTCTTATCCTCATGGTAATTGAATCAAGCTAAACACATTAAGCTCTGTGATAATCAATGTTATCCTCGAGAGAAATGAAACTACTTTCGTGATCAAAAACTCAAGTTCAATTCTATAGATTCGAGACTAAGGTTCACCTCTTGATTCGTCTCTCAGCTCTAGTAATTGCAAACATATGCTAATATATTGACAATTGCCAACATTTTGTTAAGCACACCTAAAATTGAATCAAAGGTAATCATGACATTAATAAGAGAAAGGAATCAAAAGTTCAATGTTAATATATCATCGGACTACTCCCTAATCCTAGAATAAGGAGACTACTCCATAACGTTGAAGATACAAGCCATATATATCAAATAAAACATTCTATAATCTCCAAATAAGCACAAGGGATAGAAAGAACTCAATTGTAGAAGTTTGCTGATGTCTCTGGAAGATCTCCATGTGTTCCTTGATGCTCGTAAATCTCTTGGCTCCTTACGACTTCTCTTTGATCTCCTGTCACTAGATGTTTCTAAAACGTCACCCCTTGTTCTCTTTTATAGGCATCAAACCCTAATAGAATTTCCTAAAAAATAGGGCGGCGACGTCTTGAAATCCTAATGATATCCACGTCTGTAGATCGTGTTGTGTTGGTTCTCCTCTTTGGTAAGTAGGGACCATGGTCGTGGTGTCTACCATGGCCTGGCCGTGGTACATGCTGCTTGTACCGGTTGACACTCCACAGTCGGATCTGATTTCCCGAATGATCCACGGCCATGGTGGCTACCACTAGCTAGTCGTGGATCATTCTACTATGTACTTCCTCGGATTTTGCCTCTCCAAACATGCCCCAACATTAATATCTTCACTTTCTGTTAATATAAAGCACAAAACATAGTCATCTCAACTAAAAAGATAAAATGAATGAAAATGCAAGAAATTTATACAAAATATGTTAATATAATGCAACAATTGTACGTTAAATAAGATATTATATATATATATATATATATATATATATATATAAATAAATGTTATCTTATTTACCTCCTGTGTGTATGTTTGTGTGCATCATATGTAAAAAAAATAGTATTTTTTTAAAATTTCTTTAGCTTGACTAATATAATCCAAATCCTAAATATTAAGTTTCAAATTCTTAACCCTTTGCTCTAAAACAAAATAAAAATAAAATTATATTTGATGTATACGAGGAGATGAGCAAGATTCACACATCAACCTGCAGCAGAAGCCACTGTAGTTTTACAAAGGGAGCCCAGAGCAGTGTTATCAGCCTATCAACCGGTGTTGCTGTGTGAAGGAAATATGGCAAAATCCTCGAATAGGCAAGGATGTTGTGTCAATGGACAAAGGGAAGAAGATAGTAGCTGCATCTAGTCTACTAGTTGAGTCCGTCTAACATATCGAGTCTACCATCATTCCTCAAAGCTAGCTTTTAGTTTCGAGAGTATTACCTTGTATCGAATGATCTCCATTTCTTCTGCCTCCTCGTATTTGATTCTTCATCTATTTAGCATTAAGCCTCCTTGTCCCATTAATTTTTTTTTATAGTATTAAGCCTTCTGGACAAACGCTCACGTTGTTGTTTTTGTTTTTGCTGATTGGAAAACCTTTCATCATTAATTTCCATTTTGAAAAATTCTGGTAGAGTATTCACGTAGCCTCATCAAAGGAGGTAGGTGGGGCTGTTGGAATGGTCCACAAAAGGGACAAGGAGGGAAGGAGACGTGACGAGAATAAGAAATTTCATAGCTAGTTAAGAGTGTCTATGGTGTGTTTACTAACCAAGTATTTTTTTTTTCAAAACAGAAAAACACACACACAACAAAATAGATTCAGATTCAGACGATCACAATTGAATTAAGCTTATCCATTGGCTCAACTTGAGTTGTTTTCTTTCTTTTACTAAAGCAGCAACTGTGATAGATATTGAAGTAGAGAAAACAAAAAATATGATGGACTATTTGATATTGAATATATTTATGGCATAGCCATTACAATCTTATTTATATATCATAGATAGTTCTAGAATGACATTAGTTATTAAAAAATAAATTAATCATAAATAATTAGGTTCAGGAAACCTCACAATACATGCATCCATTTTAATTCTATGCATGCATGTGCATTAATTCTCAAAATTAACTTTTAACATTCCCTCTTAATTTTGAGAGATCTAATACTCCAAGTTGTTCATGCAAGTAGAGAAATTTTTCGGTTGAAAGTGACTTTGTGAAGATATCTGCTATTTGATCTCCACTCTTGCAGAAAGTTAATTCAATTTCTCCTTTGCTAGCTAACTCTCTAATGAGGTGATGTCGTAATTCGATGTGCTTTGTGCGACGGTGAAAAACTGGGTTCTTGGTCATTGCAATAGTAGATATATTGTCACATAAGAGTATGATTGGCGCAAATTGTTCTTGCTTCATATCCTTGAGAATTCTCCTTAACCAAACAGCTTCACATGTTGCTCCACATGCTGATATATATTTAGCCTCGGCAAAAGACATAGCCATAGTATTTTGCTTCTTTGATGACCAAGAAATAGACTTTGTTCCTATGAAGAAAATATAGCTCGATGTACTCTTGCGATCATCAATTGAACCTGCCCAATCGCTATCAGAAAAATCATGCAATGCACTATCTTTTTCAGCTTCAAATATTAGTCCATAAGTCTTAGTTCCTTGCACATATCTAAGAATATGTTTAGCTACAGCAAGATGAAGTTTACTCGGCTCACTCATAAATCTTGAGACAACTCCAATAGCATACATAATGTCTGGTCTTGTATTTGTGAGATAAATGAGTGATCCAACAAGTTTTCTGTAAATGGTTTCATTAACCTTCTTAGCTCCATCTTTTTTTGAAAGCTTATCATTGACTACCATAGGAGTATAAGAGGCTTTGCAGCAAGTCATGTTGAATTTCTTCATCAAATCAACAACATATTTTTCTTGAGAGACAGAGATTCTCTCATTCTCTTGCTTCACTTGCATCTCAAGAAAATATTTCATAAGCCCTAGATTTGTCATCTCAAATTGGCTCATCATGGCTTTCTTAAAATCTTCAATCATCATGAGATTATTGCCCATATATATCAAATCATCAACATAAAGGCATGCTATAAGAAAATTTGTTGTACCTTTTTTCTTCACATACAATGATGGCTCACTTGGACTTCTTTGGAATCCATTTTTCTGAAAATAATTGTCAATTTTGCTATTCCATGCTCGTGGAGCTTGCTTTAACCCATAAAGAGCTTTTTGAAGTCGATACACTATATTTTCTTGACCTGTGATTGCATATCCTTGTGGTTGATGAACATATACTTCTTGTTCGATTTCTCCATTAAAAAACATAGATTTAACATCTAGTTGATATATTAGTACCTTGAGTTCAGCGACAAGAGACATAAATGTCCGAATAGTTTCCATGCGAACAACCCGTGCAAATGTCTCATCGAAGTCAATTCCGAGCTGTTGAGCATAACCCTTGGCAACAATGTGAGATTTATTCTTTTGAATAGAGCCATCTTCATTGTACTTAGTCTTGAAGACCCATTTTAAGCCGATAATGTCTTTGGATGGTGGCTTTTCAACGAGCTACCAAGTGTTATTTTTTCGATCATCTTTATTTCTTCATTCATGGCTTGTACCCAAACTTCTTCTCCAACAGCATCCTCATAATTTTGGGGCTCACTAGAAACAAAAGCAACATCACATGCTTCATATATTATTTGTAATGAACGAGTCTTTCTTGTTGGTGAGTCAATTGTATCTGAAACTAACTAATCATGACTTAATGATGAAGAACTTGGAGTTTCGTGATTTGGGAAAATTAAATGAGTGATTTCATTGTATTGGGAAGGTGTTGCATGTGAATCCAGTGGATGAGAAGGGCTTGCATGTGAATCAAACTCTTTGTCTTTCCATTCTCATGCACTTTCTTCATCAAAAATTACATCTCTTGAAATTATCAACTCTTGAGTTTTGGGATTATGCAACCTATAGCCTTTGGAATGATTACTTTAGCCAATGAAGATGCATTTCTCTCCTTTTTCATCAAACTTCTCTCTATTCTGAGGAAGAATGTAATAATAAGCTAAAGAACCAAAGATCTTTAAATGACCAACCTTTGGTTTTCGTTGGAACCATTCTTCATAGGATGTCATTTGTTGGACAGCCTTAGTTGGAGATATGTTCAAAAGATATACCGTTGTATTAACAGCTTCTGCTCAGTACGTGTTGGGCAAACCTTTAGCTTTCAACATGCTTCGAGTCATCTCCACAATGCTGTGATTTTTCTGCTCTACAATGTCATTTTGTTGAGGACTTTGTTGAATAGTAAGCTGCCTTGTTATGCCCTTTTCTTTGCAATAGTTCCAAAATTGCTTTGAAATAAATTCTCCTCCTTGATATGTTCTCAAGCCTTTAATGACCTATCCACTCTCTCTTTCAACATAAGCCATAAATTGAAGAAATTTAGAGAAAACTTCAGATTTCTTCTCAAGAAAATATACCCACATCATCCTTGAATAATCATCAACAAATAAAATAAAATATCTTTTATTATTCAAGGAAAAAGTTTTGGTTGGACCACAAATATCGGCATGCAATAATTCTAGTGGAGTTGTATCTCTCCATGAGAATTTAGGAAATGGCATTCTATGGATTTTTCCATAAACACATCATTCACAAACTCTTCCTTTTACCTCAATAGAAGGTAGCCCAATAGTCATAGCCTCTTTATTCAACAATTTAAGGTTCTCATAATTTAAATGCTCATACCTCATATGCCAAAGAATTGAATCATTTATAACTTCAGACTTTAAAATCAGATTTTCTTTATGAGACATGCACATTGGGAATACTCTATTTGATGTCATAGGTACTATAGTTATTGTTTGATCCTTTTCCTTGTCAATAATTGTGCATTTATCTCTATCAAATGTGAGCATATAACCATTTTCTACCAGTTGACCCACACTCAATAAATTTTGAGATAATTCAGGAACATAAAGCACATCTTTGATGAGTTTAGAAGTACCTCCCTTTGTTTTCATGATGATATCACCTTTGCCTTCCACCTTCACATATTTTCCATCTCCATGCTTCACTTTGGATTTAAATGAATCATCCAAGTAAACAAAACTAGACTTTATACTTGTCATATGACGACTGCACCCGCTATCAAGGTACCATGTATCTCGATCTTCTTGCATATTCATGCAAGAGTAGAATAATTGTTCTGAGGATTCATCATCTTCAATGATGGTTTGATTTTTCTATTTCTTTGGGCAATTGATGTAAAGATAGTCAGAGCCTTCACAATCATTACATTGTCAAAACCAATAATCTTTGCTTTCATAATTGCTCTTTTTGCATATGTGGCATTGTCTGAAATCTTTGTTGCTAGACTAATTTTTCTTCCACTCTTTGCCTTTTGATTCACCTCGTGAATTAGAATTCCAATGTTGATACTTTGGTCATCTCGATCGATCTTCATTCTTTCTATCTGTCACATTCATTTTGGATTGAAGAGCCTACTCTAATGGTTCCTTTGTATATCTAGTCATTCGATTCTCATGAGCTTCGAGAGAACCCACTAGTTCATACATAGTGAGTGTAGATAAATCTTTAGATTCCTCAATGACAGTAACAACATGTTGAAATTTTGCATAAAATCCTTAAAATTTTGTCAACTATTTTCTTTTCTTCAATAGTATCACCACAACTTCTAATCAAGTTAACTATCTCAGTAATTTTTGGGAAAAAAAATCACGTATCCTTTCAGTTTCTTTCATGGATAAATTATCAAAATTGGTCCATAGAGTCCGTAATTTGATGGCAGTGACTTTCTCTGAACATTGAAATTCTTTGTTCAGAACTTCCCAAGCATCCTTAGACTTTTTTATGCCAAAAACGCGAGGAAAAATTGACTTGCTCAATCCTTGCTGGATGTATCGTAGTTTATTTGCATCCTTTCTAATATTCACTTTATATTGTCATTGTTGAGCATTTGTCCATGCTAGAGGAGCCGTTGGCGGTTCTTCGTAGTTTTGTTCAATTACTTCCCAATGCTCCTGTGAGATAAAAAATGTTTCCATTTGACTACTTCAATAATCATAGTGCTCTCCATCAAAAATTGGAACTTGACTTGGAGTGTATTGGAAGAGGGTATTTGCCATCATATATAGACGCTCTGATACTACTGATAGATATTGATGTAGAGAATAGTAAAAATAAAGAAAATCAAAATTTGATGGATTATTTGATATTGAACATATTTGCGGCATAATCACTACAATCTTATAAAGGCATCATAGATGATTCTAGAATGGCATTAGTTATTGCAAAAATAAATTGATCATAAATAATTAGGTTCATGACACCTCACAATGCATGCATCCATTTTAATTCTATGCATGCATGTGCATTAATTCTCAAAATTAACTTTTAACGGATCTTTGGATAGGATGACTTATGATGATTTGTATCGTAGATGGATTTGTTTCGATAATGTATCATTGATTATTTTTAATATATAGATGTTGTTTGTGATGGTTGATTTGGTTTGTGAATGAGTTTGTGAACGATGTTGTGTGATGGTTTGTGGATGTGTCGTGGATGTGTAGGTAGTGAATGAGTCGCAAATGTAATTAGAGGAGGCACAATGAAGCCAATGATGTTGCAAGGCTTGTCAAATGATGAATGTCGTTCACTCCTCTATGAGAATGCATTTGCTGGTAAAGACCCAAGTAAATTCCCACTGCTTACATAAATTGGAGAAGAGATAATATTGAAGAAATTGGATGGTGTACCTCTTCTAGCAAAGTCAATTGGAGGAGCGTTGAACAATAAACTGGAAGCAGATCACTGCACGAGCATTTCGAGAAGTGAATTATGGAAAATGCCATGAGATTCAAAATTCGATTTCATTCCAGCTCTAACACTCAGGTACGTGATGCTTCCGCCACGCTTGAAGTGGTGCTTTTCCTACTGTAGCATATTCCCTCAAGATTATAAATTCAATAAGCAACAGCTAGTTTGCATGTGGTGGCAGCAGGCCTAATTTACTCGGATGGATTAGAGGAGGGCTCGGATGAGGACATAGCTAACTGCTGCTTTGATATGCTGTGCAACAAATCTTTCTTTGATGTTCATCCTACAATTGGAGTCCATTTTGGGATAGTGAATCTTTCTATAATTCAGGAGAAGTCTATTACACCATGCATGATATACTGAACGGTCATTGTTTGCCATGTCTCCCGCTATGAATGTTGTAGAATTCTACATGGCGCTCCAAGTTGCAATTTGTGTTACAATGCCATTCGCCATATACTCAACTCCATGATCTAGCTAAAATAGTGTGCAAATTCCAGCACTCGCGAACCCTCCGGATACAATATGATTGGGATGGTCAACAAATTGATGATTTCATTCGAGATACGTGTAAATCATCAAGAAGAATTCGAGTATTGATTATGAATTCTAATTATTCCAGAGTATCTTCTTATCATTGTTTGGAAAGCATCAGTGATTTTGTAAAACTTCGATTTCTAGAAATGGCATGTTATTTGCTACTACCATCTCTATCAAAATGTAAGTTCTATCTCTTTTTAATTTCGTCACTAATTAGCGACATAATATTATATATCTATCGCTAAGGTTAGCGACGGAAATTAAATTACCGTCGCTAATTTTAATAATGAAAATAATTTTCCATCGCTAAACCTGGTTGGCGACTAAACTTTTAGCACCAAAAATTTTGATCTCTTTTAGATCGTTAACTACAATTAACGATCGATTAGCGATCGAAATTTCGATGGCTAAACTCGACTATTATTATAGTGTCACTCTAAACTTTAAATCCTACCCTTCCTGCCTAGCTCATACTCACGCTACTTCCACCTTCTATTCTTTCCCTCACGACCGTGGCTGATAGTCTTGCAAGTTGCAACCCTTGTCTAGCACTCCGATACTATTGCATCAAGCACATGCTACCACCGCCGCATCTCATCCTTTCCTCCTCATGGCATCCTTGTGACCTCGAATGGAGCTTGTGGAAGACTTGACATAGGACTTTTGTGGTGTCAGAGTCTTCTATGTGCAGCTCAGCGGGCAAAATGAAATGTATCGCCTGCATTGATTAGCAAAGGATAAAATCATAAACCATAATTTGTATCCTCAAAAACATTAGAAAAGTAAATAATGTAACTCCTTGGGGAAAATATTAGAATTTAAGCTCTTTAGTGCTTTTCTAATTCAATAGTGAAGAACAGTTCAACCCATTTTTCTCACTGATCTACTCATGCTCCCATATTTTTTATGGAAGCCACAAGAATTGTAAATATGACAACATTTTACTGCCATCTATTAGTTTTAGACTACACTGATGCTCGGTTTATTTGAGAGGACAGATTTGAAAATTGAGGGAAGTTTTCCGTGCGAAAATTTTTCTCATGTTTATTTCACCCCAAAGGATGGATTACTCCTCCTTTCCCTTGTTTACCTAGGATAAAATAATGAACGGATGGATTTATAAATCCATCTGTCGATCGATTTTCAGACTATTTTTTATCCACCCAAATCGGACGGAAGCTCATTCCTTCCTCTTTCGTTGCATCTTAGCTTTCAACCATGGGTGTCCCTAGCCTCCCTTCTTGGCCACTCGGCCAAGGAAACATATTCGACTGCTCGCGTGGGCCAGTATGGTCGACAACTCCGCTCGCTAGGGCGACACGGCCAACTATTCGGGTGGACTAAAAAGCTGCTTGCACGATCAGCTGCTCGCACGGTCGGCTGCTCGCACAAGGAAGCATGGCATGTTGCTCGCCTACTTGCTTTGCCTACACGGCCACTCGCGGAGGGCGGCACGGCTTGCTGCTCACGTGGCCTACATAGTTGCTCGTGCGAAGAGTCAGCCTTCGTCGTTGCTCGCTCGAACAGCCGGCCTTCGCCGTTGCTCGCTCGACAGCCAGCCTTCGCCGCTGCTCGCTTAAACAGCCAGACGTCATCGTTGCTTGTGCGAACAGCCAGCTTTCGCCGCTACTTGCGAGGCCTTCATTGTTGCTCGCGCAGGGTGGCATGGCCGGATGTTGCACTGTTGTTTTTTTTGTTTGTTTGGTTTCGGTTTTCCGTCTTCCTTTTCATAGGGATTCGTTACCCATCCCTTGTCTTTCTCTTCCTTTGCTTCGAACGATTTTTTTTCCGTAGTGATTCCTTTCCTTTCTCCATCCACGCTTCGGAGTAAACAGAGCATAAGTATATCATGATTGACCCCTTTCAGAGTATATGGAGCCATCCTGAAAGAGCCGCGACTACTTCACCTTTGCCACCAAAGACTACACTAACAATAAATTATGCGAATAGAATATTATGGAAAAGATACTTGATGCGGTGGAAATCTAAGTCGCACCATAAAGCGATGACGAAGCTTCTTCTTGCGACTCACGATTTGGTTGATTTTGCGAGGAATTACATATGTCAGAGGCCTCGCTGAGAGTTGCTTCGGCAAGATCCCTCCGATACTTAAGTCAGATTCGAAGAAAAAATAGAGTAAAATAGATGCGATAGTACTAGAGAATAACATCAATCATCTCCTCACTCTCGTTGACGTTGGTGTCATTACTTTATATACATAAAAGAGGAATGATACTTTCCCAAGGGACGCACCCCTTTATAACTATCTATTACAACATATCTCAGTCCGCATATAGACCCACACGTACTCGAGCTCTAGCTCTTGAGTCCTCAATTTCCAGGTGAGACGATAGACGAGTTCCTGAGTGCTCTCGGATCCACAAGTCCTCAGGTAGTCTAGCGTTTAGGCAGTTCAACAACTTGGCGCTTGACTCTCGAGTAGTCAGTGCTCAGGTGTGATTCAGTGCTTGGGGTGCGACCCAACGCTTGGGCCCCTGATGCTCGACTGACTCAGTACAATGACATGACAAACTCCAGGCTGGACCATACAAGCTTGTTCTTCTAATCTGATAGGGCTTAGATACCTACGGTATCAATATCTCTATTCGAAATTAATTTGCATAGTTGGTGGAAAGTGTTCATTTTATTGGCTATTTTCTTGGAGTTTGTCTCATGTACCTAGGTATCCATATTTTGTTTAGACCCGAGCAGTCATTTGAAAATTTATTTAATTCTACTGATTAAAAAAATTATTATTATTCCATTAATCAATCAGCATGGAGAATGGCTCCAAGAGAAACCATTTTTTTCTCAAAACATTATCCTCAAATTTTTAACCGGAATATTCATTTATTTTTTTAGATCTTGCGAATCTTACAATCTTATGAGTTTTAAAATATTCGAAATTGTTTTTTGAAAAATTCAACATGTCTCTCCCATATCGGTTAACCCAAAATCCATTGAAACCCACAACTCTCCCTTTTCTTCCACTCAAAAGGCATATATCTCTTCATAGTTTCATTTTCGACAACTATTTCATTAACGCAACAAATACCCCTACAAATACAACACATGTCGTCTACATTTACAAATGAATGAGAGAAACATTATACAAGAACACAACATAAGAAGAAGACTCCCATCAAAGCAAAAGAAACCCCTCATTTTCTTCCTCACCTCTTCACACCACAAAGCACAATTAATCAAACATCGAAACTGGTTCTGTGGACATGGTAGGTGAAGTCTTCTGATTCTCCGCTTGTGAAGCGATTGCTCCAACTTAGGGACCACATACTCACTGCTGCTGATTCTATGAAGAGAGTTGTCGGCCTGCTGGAAGGCTGGAAATGCTGCTGATAAGCAAGGAGTGACTAAGGCATATGAGTTTTTCCATCCAAGAGGAGCTGTTGTCCATTGGGCTAAAGTTGTTTGGAAGTCGTATCTCATACCGAAACACCCGTTAATTTTGTGGCTGTTTGCACAACAAAGACTGAGGACGAAGGTGTAGCAGAAGTATGTTGACTGCAAGCTATGTTCGATGTGCAAGGGGCTTTTGAGACATTCGATCATCTCGCTGTCCGATCAGTAGCGTATTATGGGAAAAGGTGAAGACTTGGCTGGTCTGGCAGCAGGAAATGATCACGTCTCGAAGGATGTTACGATTCTTCAAGCGGAGCCTTAGAGACAATAGTTGCCTCACCCAGACGAGATTTCTAGCGATGTCGTATATGATTTATCTTCTTTGACAAGCGAGGAACTCATATAATTTTGAGGGTTACTGTACCAAGTATTGATAGGATGTTCAGTAAGATCCACACATGCATTTCAATCTCTGAACTCCTATTGAGGGTTACTCTTCTCTTTCATTCTATGATACATATTTACCTCCTCCGAAAAAAAGGTCATAATATAAATGCTAGTGTTGGTGGTACCTATGTAGTTTTTTTTAAAAAAAGAAATGTTTATATAGTTATGAATTTGTCTATTGCATCCCAAACAATCCTCAATCAGTTGGAATAAAAGTTGTTCCACAATCAATTAAGTATGTTCATCATTATCATTTAAATAATTAAAAAATGATACATTAACTAAAATATATAGAGGTGTAATTATGTAAAGGGCTATAAAATATATGTGAAATAAAATACCATAGTATAGCATGTGATGTGGAATGACCAATAATGATTCTTCAATCTAATTTTATAGGATAATAATGTGGGGATAATGACAAATAACAAAAAAAAAAGAATAATCTTCTTCCATTAACACTCTCACAAAGTTAATGGGATAGGTGTCTCCATTGCACTAAATAAGATGATAATAATGTTTAACTTAGATGTTTCTAGATTACCAAAGCTAAATTGAACTATGTACTTGGACTCAAGCCAAGGTGAGGGGAGGCATGGAAAAAGCCCGGAAAGCTTGTACACTTGAGGTGATATGAGTTTGAAAGATTACGAGGGAATGTAAGCTTGGATTTCTTTCTAGATAGAGTTCTATCTAGGGGTGTATTCGACCAAGGAATACGTGTTCTAGGTCAAAGTTGACAATTGAGTATAATCTCAAGTTAACTTGAAAACCTCAAATAGATTTAGTTGACTGAAAGAAATGTCTCAATCAGCTTATTTGTTGAGTCGATTAGATAGTTGGCAATAAATATTTTGCTCATGAATAAAACTATTCTATTTCAACTTGAGTCAATTAAAGACATGTTGAGTTGTTTAGTCAACTAGATAGTCGATTATTGTAAATAGGATGCTCTCTATTTGATTTGAGTTGACTGAAGAAATCATGAATCAACTTAAAAAGTACTTGTTGCATAGATAAGTTTGTATTCATAGCCAATCGAGTTGAATGAAATTGGTTGAGTCAACTGATCTATATATGAGTCAATTGAATTAAGTGTGAGTTGATTGGAGAAACTATCAGTTAACATATAAGCATATAATCTTATCCAATTGAGTTGATTGAATTAGGCTGAGTTAACTGCAATGGATTTGAGCCGACTTGAAAGATCTTTAGTTGATTGACAACAAATTGTTGTCTAGATAAGGTTGTCCTATCCAAATTTTAGTCGACCAGAAATAATTTGAATCAATTAAAATCAAATATAAGCTAGCGCATTAGAGTCATATCCACTATTTAAAGGTTGGCTTGCAAGTATAAATAGGGGTGCAAGGGAACTTCAAAACACAACACTCATACACTAAATTACTCTCATTCTTCTAGTCCTCGAGCACTCTTATCAAAATCCAAAAACTTAAGTTCATATAGACTTCAACTCTCTTGTAAGTCGTGAGGTTTCTTTCTTTCGTTATTGTTAAATGTCATTCCTCTTCATTCTTACAAAATCGGCTATTCGGGAGATTCGTATATAAGAAGGTTCTTATGGAATGTTGTTCACGGCAGCTTTAGATGAAAGGAGGAGCCTTAATATAAGTTGTTAGTAACTAAACCTAAAGACCTTGGGGAATTGCATAATAAGCCACTTATTTGCAAATAGCCTGGAAGATTTTATATTCTGAAGTTCAGATCCCTCGGAAGAATCTGGTTCTGGAAATCCATCAAACTAGTAATCTGCAAGATGAACTTAGTGCTAAAGACCTTTTTTTTACTTGTAACATTAAGATGCAGACTGAAGATGGGAAGTTAAATACTCCTTGATATGCTACAAGAAGTGTGGATTTATCGTTGGGATTTGATTCTTCATTTGATGGGCTTACATGTTAAGGTTATAATACACATGATTGTTATTACAGATAAGCTCAATAAAGTGATCTAATTGATATTTAATCATGAGTTTAATTAACAGATATGAATTTTATATGTAGAAATCTGTTAATCTGTTACCATTATTATTGATGGCTGATAATGGAAACGAGTCTAAAGTTATATATAGGGTTGTGGTCCAAGGACAAGTGTTGATTCATCTTTCATCCCATCTGAAAAAAGGAATACTATTGTTGTCACCCTAATTCCTACATGAGATCATCTTGACGTCTTTTGATCTTTAGATTGTTCTAGCGACGACGAAAGTAATGGAGATGACTCTGGATTCAAGTTTGATTTATAGTTTTCATTTTGTTAAATTACTATACACATCAATGCTAGATCCTATTTTCGAATTGTTTGAATCTTATCGGATTCATGTACCATGTATAATTCATGATTTGAAAACCTAACAATTGGTATCAGAGCGTAAGATTGTTGTTGATGTTTATAGCGTAAGGGGTAGAAATTTTCAATGATTTCCATTAATCTACATGTGTTTTGGGTTGAATTTCAATCTAATGGGCTAAAACACTGCATATTCGTTGAATTTCTGCAATAGGAAATCTTAGATTTTGAAAAAAAAAATCATGAAGAACAAAGATGGAATTTGGTAATCGCCATCATTTTTGGAGTACCATCGTGTTTAATCTGTGAAAAAATGCACAGTGTATACACAGTCGACTGCAACACTCAACTATTATGTACAAACCATGCATAGTAGATTTAGTAGTTGATTGCGACACTTGACTATGGTACACGAATCGTGAATGGTAAGTTTAGTAGTTAACTGCGACACTCAACTACTATCACGCAGTAGATTTCCCAATCGATTGTCGCACTCGACTCTTCCACTCGACTTACGAACAAAAGGTTCAGCAGTCGACTACAACACTCGATTATTGTACAAGAGTTGAGCACAGTATGTTTAACAATTAACTACTATGCACGAAACAGTGGATTGTTGAGGTAACATTTGACTGGCAGACGTGACTATTATACATATGTCGTGCACAGTGTATTGAGCAATCGATTGTTATATATGTATTAGTTGACTATTTATTGATCACTCGACTACTGCTGTGTGGTTTTGTTTTCTAGGTTTCGTCATGTATCTATTTATGTAAATGTTATTAAGTTTAACTAATATAATCACTAAAGTGATGACTATTAAGTATATTTAATATATTTTGCGTAAATAGATATATATCTATGCTAAAAGTATTTTTTTAAAAGAAAATTATTTTTCAACTAGATATATATTAAAGTAGATTATATAAAATTAATGAAATTTTTGTAAATCATACGTATAATATGTCGATCCAAAGAAAAATATATTGTATGACCGATTAAAATTATTTTGAACTATATTTAGATAGTATCGTTAATAATTTATATTTTAGTTCAAAGATTAAATATAATATTATACTTGATATCTCGTTGTGGACCCACATACATACATATTTATTATGGTTGTTACTTGCTTATATATATAAATGTTTAGGTTATAACGTGTTCTTCCTTCTTTTCTTCTCTAGCACACTTAATATTCGTTAATATCAATAATATGCCAAAACTTCTATGGTCTCTGTATGGTTAAAGTATCGGTTCATCTTTCATTCCACCCGGAAGAGGAATTCAGCTATTGTCACTCTAATTCCTACGAAAGATCATCTTGTCATTTTTGATCTTCAGATTGTTCCAATGTCGACGGCGAAAGTAATGGCGATGACTTTGGATTCAGGTTCGATTTATAGTTTTCATCATCGTTTCCGTTTTGCTAAATTGTTCTACACATTAATGCTAATTTTTTTTTTCGAATTATTTGAATCTTACCGGATTCATTTACGGTGTACAATTCATGGTTTAGAAACCTAACATTTACTACATGATATGCTTGCAGAAATGTCTCACTACATCTGATCGCTAAGAACAGATGGGACCTGAACCTCAAATTCGATTCTGATATTCCACATGCAGAGACTGAAAAACAATCCGTTCCTGTCAGCTCCTATAATCTTAATTCGGAGCTATCTACAAACAGTACAAATGTAGATGGACAAAGGATAGTCATTTTAGTGTTTGGGCATGCATCACCTAATAAGATTCTCTATTATTTGGCATTATTTCCTGACCTAGCTTACCTTTAATATATATGAGTTTGAGATATTTATTGGAGATAATAAAAAGTTCAGAATTTAAAATTATTAAATATAAAAGATTTAATCTTAGATAGACTTGACTTACTTAACTCAAGCTGGGAAGATTGGATAACTGCACTATCTCATAAGGAAGAGCTGCCTGATATGGCCAAGATGAGCCGAGCTAATTGGTGTCTGAGTGGCTGAGTGTTGAACTGAGCCGAGCTAGCTAGTGCCCAAGTTGGTCGAGTGCCAAGCCGAGCTGCCGAGTGCTCGAGTTGTTGAGTGCCTGAACTAGCCGAGTGCTCAACAAGTGTCAAGTGTCTAGTTGTCGAGTGCTAAGTAGCCGAGTACCAAGTGGCTAAGTGCTAAGTTGTCGAGTGTCGAGCTAGCCCCGGCTAGTCGAGTTATCGAGTGCTGAGCTGGCCGAATGCTAGAGCTGCTGAGTGCCGAGTTGGCCGAGTAGGGAGGCCCGTAGATTGAGTGGGAAATTCAAATGTCAAGGCTTGTGTTTAATACAGTTTTCTTAAAATAAATTCGTCCCCTCCGACGGTGCTTTAAGGTTACAATGGACATCTATTTCACAAGATACAATGGCTCAAATATGATCACAACCAAGCATTGATTATTCGTAGTGAACTGAGCACGTACCTGAATGCTATCACCGACAGAGCTACCGAGCGGAGTGTATGACAGAAAGAAGGAAATGAGAGGGAATGAAAGTGGAAGAATTTTTGTGGTTCTCCATCAGTCCCTTCTGCTCGAGGCTGAATAAAGGTCATTTATTGTGTTTTACCTGCTTGACTCAAAATCCTAGTCGTTGGCCATCACTGGTCGGCCATTTCTATCCGGGCAATAACAGATCCACTATTGATGTCGACTTACTATTAATGCATCCATTACATACTTAAGCAGGTAGTAATAATGGATTCAGATGACAAAATATAGGTTGATTCATTTGGGAAAATTTTACTCTGACCGGTCCGACGTTCAATGGGAGCAGGTCGTGCTCACATGAGTCACTTAGGTTCAGTGCAATCCTGACCTTGGATTTTCACTCCCGTAGATCTGCGTGTGAGAAAGCGTCAGCCCTTGCAAGATGCCCTCAACCTTCATTCATTTTTGATGGTGTTAGAGGCCTACCAACGTGCACTGGTTGTTGAAAAACAACATAGCCGAAAGCCAATGGTGAGGGGCGATCAAAACAGTCAATGAGTTCGCCCTCAGGATTCACGTTCTATAACGCAACATCCTTCATAGGTTATTTCTAATGCCTCTAATGCCCCTGTCACGTGTTATCGTTGTGGAGAACAGGGACACAAGGCTAACCCATGTAGGAAACCTGCTCCTAACGAGAATGGAAAAAATTTGTTGATTGAGGAAGATATGGGAAAAGAGACATAAGCAATTGGCGACCCGATGTGTGATACCCCTGACGAGGTGATTTATGGCGATGGCCATGAGACTTTAGTCGTTCGTAAGAGTCTGTTGACTCCCAAGGGCGATTCGGAGGATGATTGATTAAGAATCAATATTTTTCACACACCTGCACCATCACGGATAAAGTCTACAAGATGATCATCGACAGCGGTAGTTGTGAGAACATAATATCCGCGGAGGCTATCTAGAAATCACAATTAAAGATAGATCGTCATCCTAAATCATACAAATTATCCCGTCTGAATAAAAAAAGTGAGGTAACAGTAAACTGACGATGCTTCATTTCGTTTTCAATTGCAAAATATTTTGATAGTGCTTGGTCGGATGTGGTGGTCATGGATGCATGACATATACTGTTGGGGCGCCCTTGGCAGTATGATCACAGTCCTATTCATGATGGACGAAAGAATATATATATACTTTTCACATTAAGAGAAAGAAGATTGTGTTGGCGCCACAGCGCGAAGGAATCACTCCAATTTCGATAGCAAAAAATACTAATTTGTTTTCTATATTCAGGTTTTTAGATGAGATGGAGCGTGAAAGCATTGTATATACTTAGCTACCATGCCAGAACGATGCCCTAGCCACAGGAGCTAAGTTACCCACCGAAGTACAGCAGTTGCTCATGGATTTTGCTAAGCTGATGCTAGAGGACTCGCCTTCTAGGCTACCACCTATGAGGGATATCCAACATTAGATTGACCTTATTCCGAAGTCGAGCTTGCCTAATTGACTAACATATCGCCTCAGCCCCAAGGAGGCCGAGGAATTGTAGTGTCAGGTGGTGAAACTATTAGAGAAGGGCTATATCCGTGAAAGCATGAGCCTATGTGCAGTTCTAGCCTTACTAGTGCCAAAGAAAGATGGTTTGTGGCGTATGTGCATTAACAGTCGAGTCATCAATAAGATTACCGTGAAGTACATGTTTCCAATTTCGGGCTTGGATGACATGCTATATCAGTTATCCGGATCTAGGTTTTTCTCAAAAATTAATCTTAAAAGCGGCTACCACCAGATCAGAATAAGGTTTGGTGATGAATGGAAGGCGGCATTCAAGATGCAACATGGGTTATATGAGTGGATGGTCATGCCTTTTAGACTGTCTAATGCACCCAGCACCTTCATGAGGTTTATATATCAGATCTTACGACCCTTTATGAGAAAGTTTATGGTGGTATACTTTGATGGCATCCTCGTTTACAGTATGACATGGGCATCACACTTCGATCACCTCCGTGCTATGTTCAAAAAGTTGAAAACGGAGTACTTATTTGTAAACAAGAAGAAGTATTCTTTCTTTACTACATCAGTAACTTTCCTTGGCTTTATTGTGTCTACTGATAGTGTACACGCAAATCAAACAAAGAAAGATGCAGTCTTGGAGTGGCCTCAACTGAAGACCTTGCATGATGTCAGAAGTTTCCATGACTTGACTTCTTTCTACCGTCAGTTCATCAAAAATTTTAGCACTCTGATTGCTCTATCACCAAGTGTCTCAAGGGAAGGGATTTTATGCGGTATAAAGAAGTAGAGGCTAGCTTTCAACTAGTCAAACAAAAGATGATCGAAGCATCAGTTCTAACCCTTCCTGATTTTAACAAATTATTTGAGGTCAATTGTGATGCATCCGACCTAGGTATAGGAGGTGTTCTGAGTCAATCTGGGCAACCAATTGCTTTCTTCAGCGAAAAGCTCTTTAGGTCCAAAAAAAATTATTCTACTTACGACTTGGAGTTCTATTAATTGTTCAATCCTTAAAGCATTGACATCACTATCTAGTACAGAAGGAGTTCATCTTGTTCACTGATCACGAAGCCTTGAAGTACATCAATGGCCAACACAAGCTGAGTAGACGACATGCCAAATGGGTGGCTTAATTACAGGATTTTACTTTTATGTTGAGACATCAAGCGAGGGGAGCCTGAACCGTGTAGCAGATGCCCTGAGCCATTGCTCTTTGTTACTTACTACCATGAGTACCAAGGCTGCAAGTTTTGAGATTTTCGCAGATATGTACGCAGCGGACCCTTCTTTCAAAAGGATATTCCAAGAGGTACATAATGGTTATCGCCACGATTTCATTCTGCATAATGGTTATCTATTTTGTGGCTTGCAGTTGTGCATTCCGGATTATTCACTAAGGCGACAGATTATAAGTGAACTCCATAATGAAGGGCACTTTGGTCGTGACAAGACACTGACTCTTATCTCTACTGATTTTTATTAGCCCAAGTTGACAAGTGATGTAGCTCACTTTGTGGACCGATACTTTATATGTCAATGGTCTAAGGGTATTCTTACCAATGCAGGCTTGTACATGCCCTTACATATTCCTGAAGTTCTTTAGTTCGATGTCAGCATTGATTTTGTATTTGGGCTACCCTGCACCCAATGAACTTCAGATTTTATTCTAGGTGTGGTTGATAGGTTTTCAAAGATGGCGCATTTTGTAGCTTGCAGGAAGACCATGGATGTTGTCTGGATTGGCCATCTTTACTTCAAGGAGATTATGCATTTACATGGCGTTCCTCGGTCCATGAGTTCAGATCTAGATACCAAATTCATCAGTCACTTTTGGAAGAGCTTATGGAGAAAATTGAACACACAATTGAACTTTAGCAGTGCTTACCACCCTCAGACAGATGGTCAAACTGAGGTGGTGAATCGGAGTCTAGATAATCTTCTGAGATGCCTCACAGGAACTAAACTAAAACAGTGGGACTTGGTGTTACCTCAAGCATAGTTTGCCTACAATAGATCGAGAAACAGGACCATAGGATTGAGTCCTTTTGAGATTGTCTATGTGCAAAATTCATCTGGGGTTCTGGACTTAGCCCCTGTTCCACATGTAGGGTGATTTAATCCTAAAGCAGATGAGATGGCAGAGCATCTTTGAGGTATTCATAAGCAGGTAAAACTGGCAATTATGGAGAGCAATACCAAGTACAAGGCTCGGGTCGATAGTCATCATCGTCAGGTACTTTTTGAGGTTGGAGATTTTGTCTGGGCTATATTAACTTGTGATCATTTCTCTATTGGCGAGTATAATAAGCTGAAGAATCAGAAGATTAGACCATGTTAGATACTACAGAAGATCAACTACAATGCCTATAGGTTGCGCCTTCCTAATCATTTGAAGACTTCTGATGTCTTCAATGTGAAACACTTGACTCCTTATTCGGTGGATATTGATGAGGCTACTATGAACTCGAGGGCAAATTCTTTTCAACCCCAAGTGACTAATGTAGGACTAACCTGATATGACCTCTTGAACTTCAAAAGGGCATAACTTTTGAAGAAAGCAACTGGATGCCCAAACTGACTCAGAACACTACTTATGCCAATGCCAGATGCATCACAGTTGGTCAAAATTAAGAAGTGCCAGAATTGGTGCCTTTGTCATCTTCTACTTAACCAGTTGAAAACTAGCTTCGGTTTCTTCAAACCACTTAAAATCTCGTCCCTTGAGGCACTCGGTGATGAGAGCAATAAAAGTACTAAAATTTCTAATGAACCAACGGTAGAAAGAAGCCAAGCCATGGAAACTTCGAATATTGTGCAAAGTCCTTGGCTGAGGCCACTCCAAGACGACGGTCTATCTTTGCTTGATCCACGTG
>JBBUKS010000029.1:11648965-11661775 GCA_038050645.1 Hedychium gardnerianum
GAAGAATACATCGGTGGAGCGAGAAGGACGCGCGTGGCGTATCCGAGGGATGAGAAGCTGGAGAAAGTCTGCTCGAGGAGAAGGCCTGAGTTGGGTTCGGGTGAGCTCAACTCTGGATGGCTGAACATCACCCAAGGCAAGCGGAGTTTGAAAATGGTCAACTCAAAAGTTGACCATTTGAGGTGCCACCATTGAATGGAGGCACCCTGATGAAAAGAAGACCCAAGGCGCCTCTGTTACTTGGAGGCACCCTGATGAAAAGAAGACCCGAGGCGCCTCTGTTACTTGGAGGCGCCTCGAATAAACAATAGCCAAGGCACCTCAACTCAATGGAGGTGCCCCCATGCAGACAGAGAGACGTTGCAGCGGATAGACGATGAGTCCATGTCAGCGACGATGGAGGCACCCTCAAGCAATATAGGTGCCCCCATGATTGCCACGTCAGCAGATGGCCATTGTTGAAGATGACGACGACGCTGATGGAGGCACCCTCAAGCAATAGAGGCACCCCCATGAATGCCATGTGAGCAAATGGTCAAATCGACCAGAATGTTATAAATAGAGGTCTCATTCTCTTAGTTGTAGATAACACACTTTGTATTCAATTTCTAACTCTATACTTTCATTTCTGTGCTTATTAATGACTGTAAGGGGCTACTCCGCCTCCGACGATTGCTCGAAGAAGGAGTCAGATTTAGTGCATTTTTTCTATTGCCTTGGATTAACAATTACCTAGGTTGTAACAAAGTAAAAGTTCTAAGTTCTTTTTATTTCTATGCATTTTATTCTTAATTAATATGTGTGTGTCTTTGCTAAAGTTCAAGTAGCAAGAGAAAGTTCTTAATTTTACTTGCAGGGTATTCACCCCCCTCTAGCCAGTCCACTCGATCTAACAATTTTAAGATAATTGTGATACCAAACAAACATAAGGGGATAAGTGTTTAATTATATCAGTCAACTCACCTTATGTAGGATTTGACCTTATCACAGGTCAAAAGTATGTATGTTCTTACAGCATGATATTTTTGTTGATTTAACCATATCGAAATAGATGCACCCAAAAGCTTACCAGGAAACTTGAAAATAGAAAGCATCTCTAGGTCTATCGGCTGAGTATCATTAGAATTTTGAGGACACTTGCGATGTCTAATTTTTACATTATCAACAAAATAATATGGGCAGAAAGAATATTCTTCTTCAACCAAATAAGCATTACATATTGACCCTTAAACTCTTGCTTTCTTACGAATATTATTCTTTAATTTTCTCAAAAATGATTCAAATGAATACAACCATCTATACTGCACAAGAACAGCTAGTTGTGCCTCGTAAGGTAAATGAACTGATAGATGTTCCATTAAATCAAAAAAAATGGTTGCGAATATGCGCTCAAGCTTACATAGTATGAGATGAATGTCAATTTCTATCCAAAGCATATCGATCATCATAATACATCTCGCTGTCAAATCTCTGAAAAATAAACTTAAATTTGTAAGTGTTTGCTAAACATTATTGGTAGTAGGTCATGGAAAGTTATTGGAATAAGTCTTTGCATGAACACATGACAGTCATGAATCTTCATTCCAAATATTTTTAACATGTTCATATCCACGCATCGGATCATATTCGAGGCATACCCATCAGGGAATTTGATTTCTTTCAACCAACTACATAAATCTTGCTTACCTTCTTTATCCAATGTATAATAAGCCTTTACAAATTGATTTGTTGTTTCATTCTAATACAACTCAGGTCTACTAACTAGTTCTTTTAATTCCTCATGTGATTTTGTGGTGTCTTTAGTTCTTCCAGGAACATTCATCATAGTATTGAAGATATTATCGGAAAAAAAATTATCAACATGCATCACATCTAAATTATGTCGAATGAATAGATACTTTCAATATGGCAACTCCCAGAAAATACTTCTTTTCTTTCAACCATACTTGCACACCCTAACTGAATTTATTTATCTCATTAAAATCAGATTGAAATACTGGTAGGAATTCATAATTGTCTATTTGGTCAATGATTTCTTCATCTGACTTGATTATTAACGAAAGCTTTCTAACTAGAATATTCTTTATGAAAATTTTCTTATTTTGCCTAAAAGGGTGTTCAACGGTAAAATTTGCGGTGATTATCAAACCAAGATACCTTCCCACTATAAGGTAATGAAATGAATCAGATTCTGTCATGCAATATGGGCATGCTAACTTGCCAGCCGTGCTCCATCCTGACAACATTGAGTATATTGAAAAATCACTAATCTTCCATAATAAAGTAACATGCAAGGTAAAATTAGTTTTACTTACAATATCATAAGTCTTCGACCCTACATTCCATAATTCATTCAAGCCAACGATCAAAGATTGCAAGAAAATATTTATTTTCTCTTTCGGATTCGTTGGACCTAGAATAAGCACAGTAAGGAATATGAATTCATCTTTCATGCACATCCATGGCGGTAAATTTGTACGATGTTAATATGACTAACCAGGATAAATATTATTGTCCTGAATGACCAAATGGCTAAAATTCATTTGCGGAAAGTCCAAGTTTTACATTACGTGGTTCTATTGTAAAAGAGGGAAATGTTGTATCTGTTGGTGTAGTTTGCATTGATAATCTAACTCAGGTTTTTGATATATGACAATAAGTTAAAGTTATACTTTTGTTATCTAATCTCTTGAGCTAAGTGTGAAGGCTAACTAATTTGACGGATCTAAAGGACCAGACACCAGGTTGAAGTCCAGTCGAGTCAGGGAGGACCAGACAATTGGAGGGAAGTCTAGTTGGGTCAGAGAGGACCAGATAGCTTGCAGGAAGTCCAATTGGGTCGTGGAGGACCAGACGACTGGCTAAAGTCCAAATATGATATTATGGCAGGAAGCCCTACTGGGTTAAGAGATGTTAAGAAAGGAAGTCGACAAATGGTAAATAAGGTAAGTAAATTGCAGGAGCGAATCCAGTAAGGTCGAGTCCCAGTGGGGATGTTAGGCGTCGGTCCAACTTAGATCCAACTTAGAATTCTATGTTAAGACCGTGACTAGATCTAGGTCGTGGTTAGACAAGATCTATAACTATTCATGCGTATATCTTTCTAACTTTGTGTTGCAGGGATATATGTCGATCTTCGAATTCTACATGCATGGCCATTAACAGAGCCTGATTCCAAGTTCTGAGTCAAGAGCTCTGAAAGATTGCCCTGTCGAACCTGCGGTTGGAGGCACCCCGGATGTGATGGAGCCACCCCGGATGGGTTGGAGATGCCTCGAATGGGTTGGAGGCTCCCCGAATGGGTTGGAGGCTCCTCAGATGGGTTAGAGGTGCCCCGAATGGGTTGAAGGCACCCTAGATGGGTTGGAGGCGCCCTATATGGCTTGGAGGCGCCCCGATGGCTTGGAGGCACCTCTGATAGATTGGAGGCACCCCGGATGGCTTGGAGGCACCTCAGAGTGGATAAATATCAGTTTTTTTCGAATTAGATCAGCCTCAATGGAGGCATCCCAGATCGATGGAGGCACCCCCAATGGGTTATAAAACAAGTCTCAACCAATAGCCTTGGAGATCACTTATGTACACTATTTCTTCTTCATACTGCTGCCCCGACTTCTAAAACTGTTGTGCTACGACCATGCTGCATCGAACTGACACTAGAACCACTTTCTGTAGTCGAATCTTCACCAACACACGAGCTCAGCCCACTTCTCATCTTCACGTGTTGGTAACAAATTTATTGTATTCAATTATTATATTTCAGTTATTGCATAGGGAAGTGTAGGGTTGTTACACTTTCCTCATTTTGTAATCGATTACTCTTCCAGAGGTTTGCCGGAAGAGGGTATTAGTGGATTGCTCATCGAATACGGTTCGAAGGGCCGTAGGTTAGTAGGAGTCTACGGGGCTCCGAATCAAGTAAACCAAACAAGTACTTTTTTCCCACTACTTTTGCACTTTGTTTTTCCATTGTATACTCGTGTTTTCTAAATGATTTATAAAGATTTTAAAAACACGTGATTCACCCCCTCTCACGTGCACTCGATCCTACAGTATCAAGATATTTCCATGCAGGGGAGTCACAAGGATGACAGATTATACCTCCTTCGTGCACATGCTCATGATGTCACCCCATGTGGCAAGCTGTTGCGGCAGATGCATACAAGCGTTGAAGTATAGCAGTTAACGGGAAGTAATACATAATTTTTCATATAATATATTTTTTTTCTTCCCTGGTATGCGACTATAATGCTTATAACGAGGGTGAGTACAGATTCTACATTCAATCAGTTCACTGTTTTCATTCCAAAATATTATGCAGTTGTTTACACCACAATCAATCTTTTCTACAGACAAACCTAAACCACTCGCTAATTTCTTTGTACTGTAAAAGTTATCAATCATTGTATTATCAGTAGAGAGCAACTCTAACATCAATTGACAAATATCATCGTAATATCGTTATAAGAAATTATGTCCTGTCTTGATGTTCAACAACCTTGTGGTAGTTAATAGTTGGGAATGACTAAATGGAATGTCTTCTCACACTTCTCTTTTACTAGCGTTTAACATGTCATATAAGTGTTGAACTTCAGGTATTGGTATTTCATCTATATTGGAATGATTAACAACATTCATTGCATCGTAAACCATTGATTAGATTGTATTCTCATTAAATGATGATTCCCTTAGAGCAGTTGTGTCAGATGAAGAAGCAACCAAAGTTCTAATATGCTGAAACAAATAAGGTTTTCTGTGACAGTACCAATTGTAATAATTTGGAATAAAATTATTTCTACATATATGTACTTTCACGGTATCCTCATCACAGAAAGTTGTATTCCTACATTTGTAATGATTACACGGACAACGTAATTCGACATCATTCATACATTCTAAATGACTCTTAGCAAAGTTCACAAACTCTTCAACTCCAGCAAAATATTCATCTCGGATAAATTCATTTTCTAATCTATTGTACATCCAAGCTTTGTTCATATACATTGTATCTTAATGAGAATAAATTTTTCAACATTAACGAACCAAGGACAAAACTAAGCAGATTTTTCGATTAAAAGGAACTAGAGATGGAAGCGAGAATGTAATTTGGGGGCGGAGATGAGGATGACAAATCTATCCCCGTCTCGCCCTATTGTCATTCCTACCCGTATACAAGTTTTTATTTAACGATGATAATTTTTTTCTTATCCCTATAAATTGATAGATTTTTTTTGATAATTTAGGTATCTAACTTTTTAAACTAATTAATTTTAGAGGTGATTGATTCAATCTCATAAATTTTTTTTTATTGATTATTAAAATAAATTGAGAAGTATTCGTAGAGATCCCTCCAATCTACTAACATTCTTAAAATTATCAATTAAAAAAATCTACAGTAAGTTTAATTCTTAAATATTTAATTAATTATTCAAAAACTTTAATCGTTAAATTATTATTACTCGGGGCAATAAAAGGCTCTTTTGATTATAAAAAAAAAACACAAGTGCCCTTTAATATATAATATCACATATGATAGTTTATCCTTCTCGACCAATCCTAGTGGCAAAAGGCGAAATATTCATCTTCAGTGCTCTCGTCAGTTCGTCTCAGAATCAATACAGAGGAGGTAAATCACGAGGATTAATCTAGCTAGCCCGAATAATGACCCGTGCATGAGAGATAACAAGAATTTGATTACTAGCCAGAATTTGAATCTCAAATTTCATAATGATAATACTCTATGTATTAATCATCAATTCATCACATAGAAACTCCTCCTCAACCAATCTCGAGAATTGACAAATCCATAATTATCATGAACGCGATCCGTGAGACCAAGAGTTTGATATGTTCCCTTTTATTATCCCATCCTCAAGCACCTCTTCGTGATTATGATGCAATGATAAAAACTAAAAAAAAGATTTTTTTATTAAATAATGAAAATTTAAATATCATCCAAAATATGTTATATTTAAGGAATTTGAAAATTTTATAACATTAAGCCATTCGTCCAGTACCTTTCAATTTATTTAAATATCAATAATTTTTTTTTTATAAAATTATATTAATCATCTTTAAAATTAATTGAATAAGTAAAAACTAAATACTTAATTAAAAAAAAATCAAACGAAGCCCAAAATTAGACCAACCAAATTGGGAGACTAGTCACCTCCTTCACTTTGAGCCACAAATACTCGTTTGAGGTCAACGCCCTTTCTCTCTCCAATTTCAACCATCAATTATAATAATAAAGCAAAAGATCAGGTCAAATCAATCCCCACTAAACATTATAATATTACAATAAATTTTTCCAAAACGAACTTCAGATCATTTAAATGAGTTTTTATTAACGCTTCTCAATTTATCCTGCTGATCGATAAAAAACTTTCGTGGGGCCGGACCGGTCATCCCAGGTTCGATATTACCCGACCTGATTAATCATTTGATTGCCCCCGGGACAATGGTACGATGGTTAGGCCCTCCAATAAATAATCAAGGGATCTAAGGTTCGAATCTAAGCTATAGCACATTATAGGAAATTTTCCCTCTAATGAGAAACGAGCCTAAGAATGCTGACCATTTGGATGAGCCTCCATTAGTGCTTCCCGATTTACCCTGGTAGTCAATGAAAAACTTCCGTGGGACCGAATCGATCACCCCAAATTCGACGTTATCCGACCTAATTAATTATTTTTTTTTATAATATTGTGAGCAACATAATTGAATTCTAGCTCCGCATTTGCATGCATTCCAAAAATTCCTGAGATCGAGACATATTCATTCTCCCCCTCCAGATCTAAGTAACCATACTAGAATCAATACTCTAAAACTTCTAAAATGGATGAATTTATTTATTGAATATATATGTTCAACAAAATCTATGGTTTATATAACCAAATCTCACTGTGATGCCATCATAAAAAGCCATAGTGAGGCCTGGATATGAAAGAAACCTACAGACTATTGTGAATACGATTGCTTGCTCTTTCAATACTGTGATCATCTTCCTCAAATAATCTGTTTCTTCCAGAATGAAACCTTTCTGAGAAGAAGATTCTTCTTAGCGAGTTCAGACTCACCGGGACGTCCACATTGACAGTGAAGATCCCTCGCACTGGTCGATGGTCGGAGAGCTTTGACTCGCACCGCTCGTATCGCTTTTGCTTAATTCCTTCGCCGTGCCAAAGAATCCTATCGCACCTGTACAAAGTCACACTTAATAATTCAATAAGAAAACGGGTAATGTCAAGGAGTTACGACCCAATTTCATCAATATCTACCATGCCGGAGCTCGCCTTTTCTCGCCTTTTTGGCCTCGAATGCATCCGTAGTAGTCGTCGGAGTTCGGGTAGTATTTATATGTTGGGGGAAATGTTATGCCACCTTCTTGCCAATCTTCAAACACCCTTTCCTTGGAGAACTCTGCTCTGAGCTGCAGGCATTGTCCTCAGTGAAAACAGAGCAGAGATAACTTCAATCAAGAGTGAGTTACCTGATCTTTCTCAAGCAATGTGTTCCACTGCTTTTGCTCCACCAGTGATCTCGTCATGGCCTCAGGCAAAGAGATTCTATAGTTCAAATCACCCAACAAGATCACTCTTCTGCATTCAGTGCCCCAAAACTGAATTATTGGTCTGATCAATTTTTAAATATGAAAGAGCTTGAATAAGATCCCACAGGATCCAAATTGTTTAACAACTTGCAGTATTCTGCACTAGATTATGTGGAGCTGACTCATCTATATGTTTTCAAAGGATAAATTCCATGTTCTCATTTCGTCTTCAATTGTTTTGATGGAATTAGTCCAAATTTTAAGGTAGTTAAGGACTGATACATTCAAATTGTATGCACTTACTCATGGTCAAATATTTTTTGTGGCAAATCAAGAGAGGGACCTCGAGGGAAGCTGGTTCTTGAGAGAATCTCCATGGCATCTGAGTTCCTATTCATCTCGTCTCCTTCCTTTCCTCCTGAAGCCAGATGACAACACACGAAGCAGAAGCTCGTATCATGGAAGAAGAACCTCGCAGAAACAGCGCCCTGCATGCAAACTTAAGCCTGATGATCCATCTGAATAAGAAGAAACTTAATGAAAGACATGGACAGACTACCTTGTTTCCGAGGCATCCCATGATGCCACAGCCGACACAAGAGACCGCTGGGTGGCGAACGTAGCATTGAAGTTCATGACGCACCCACACTGACACCAAAACGCCGACCATCTGCTTGCTTATAATGCAGTGGAAATCCGTCGTGATTCCGCCGCCGTCAGAGCTGCTGCCTTCCTTTACCGGGTGCACCTTCTGCTTCTCCCCTGCATTGCCTTCTCTTCCTCCAAGGACACATGAAAACTTGTTCAGCGTCCTCCTTATCAGTGAGTTCCACTTTGCAAGGATCCTCATTTTCTCCTTACCGAGCACATTCTTCGCGCTGAGCGGCACGATTTCCTGAAACCTGCAACCAAATTTTAATAAGAGTGCATTGAGTTGAGAAGATATCGATTAAAGCGCAATTCAGTTTAGTAATCACCCCAACACATAGATATCATAGTAGTTGTTGTGTATGTTCAACCAGTCCTCCAAGCTCACATCATTCGAAGGCAGAACTCCACCAACATTCCAAGTGCCAACAAATAGTCTGAAACAAGTAAGTTACTGGCATTAGATGTCCGGGAAAAATGACAGAGGTTGAGTTTTTCTGATCAGTTACTTGTATTTCCTAGTGTCCTTCTGATCACCAACTAGCTGCTTCGAAATCATCAGTCGGTCGAGATCGATGAAATCGAGCGATGTTTGGGAGCAAGAGAAGTCTGTGACAAATGAGTTACCGCCGACCGGCCATCTCAGCAGCTTGTTTGCCACCAATCTAGGCCACAATACCTGCTCATGAAGGTATATTGAGCCTTAATTTCTCAATTGATTCTTGCAAGCAAATTGCAGAGGAAAGGGTGCTTACCTCTCCTTGGTCTTCTTTCTCTGGCATGACTTGGTGCTTGCAGAAATGGCAGAGGAGAGGAGAAAAAATCTATACGACTCTAATCCAGGAGGAGAAGCTTCAGCTTCATGGGTCTGAAAAGAGAATATAAATAGAGAAAAAAAAGTCAAGAAACACTTCTGATTGATTGAATAGTATGAGCATGTAGAGACATACATTGCATGTCACACTGCATGCAAACTGATGAGAATAATATCAGAGAGACAATAAGTCTACTAAGGAGAGACAAAGAAGGAACTGGGGACCATGTCCATGGCCTCACTGAAGGATGCTGCTCTACTGGTTTCATGTGGAAAGAACTTTGTTTAAGCTAGATAGCCTTGTAGCTTAGGGTGGGCTCCAACCAGCTCTAGCACTGCCACTTGCTCTTAAACAATTTATTCAACTTGGCAAGAAGCCAACTTGCATGTCTGAAACATGTGAATGAAGTAGAAGTAAAACAATCTTGTTTCAGCATTTCAATTTCAGATTTAAAGTTGAATAATACTTGAACATAAGAATCAGTATCTTGCCTTTGACTAAATGGAAGTGAGGTTGTGGTGAAGCCAAGTAATGAGAAGGCAACCATATGTATGAGCTGAGAAGATATGTACATATTACATTGTTTTAAGCTACAAGACAATAACAGAGTAAGTAGTTTATCTAGTAGCATAAAACAATAGCGATCATGAATATTGTTAGATGTATCATGGCGGATTCAAGAAGAATGAGCAAATGTCTACTTGAACAAGAGCCTTCTATATCGTGTCACAGCTTACACAAATAAGCATTTCATTAGTAGCAAACAAATCTTGATCCATCAACAAACAAGCATCAGCCTCAATCTTGTACAATGGGCGTCATTCAACAGGTTGCTCTTGTTGGTTTTTAGCACAACTCAGTTTGAGAGGCTTGGTAAAGAATCAAAGGCTACCTTTGGTAACTAGGAGCTGTCTTGGAGTTTGTTCAGTTCACGGTGTATGTGTCTCTGAGATGTTTGCTCACCCATTAGGGATCTTTCATGGAAGGTAACTCTGCTGAATGCATATGCCACTTCTTTGTCGTTGAAGAATAAAAAATTTAGCCCCGGGCAACCATGCAATGCCAGAGTGCCCATACAGTCTCCCAAGCATCTATATTCAATTTCTAACTACAATGCACTGTAAGACATTTTTCTTCAATAAAATAACAAACTCAAATGTTAAACTGTTGGATCGCCCGTTACAAATATTTTTAAATTTATCCTGATGATCGATAAAAAAAAATTTGGAATCTGACCGGTCATCCCGGAATTAATCGGCTTGAAGGATGAGATACTTAGTGCTAGCTAAAAAATAAAAAATTTAGTAAATGGTTTTCAGTTGAAGTCAAAGGGTTGTCTGGGTGATTGGTCTAGGGTTTGGCTGGTCTTGTTAGAATTATAGCAGTTTTTTTTGCAGGTGGCTATTGCTCTATATTAACTTTACAATGAATAATATTTTTGGTTCAGAATATATAATTTAGCTTCCTTCATTAGCATCAAATGGTTCTTAATTGCCATAAGGTTAGGGTACAAGAGTCACTTCATCTCCCTTCAAATATGATTTTATCTTTTGATCGCCACTGTACTTTTCTCCTTTCTTCTTTAATTTTTATTATCATTCTTCCTTCAGATATTTATGTTTATTTCTTCTCTGTTTTCATGTATTTGCTTTATTATCTGTCATTCACATAGAAACAATTTCAGACCCACCTAATCCTATAAAAAATATCTCAAAATAAGAAGCAATATAGACCGTCTTGAACTAACTTAGGTTTTGTTTTAAGTTCTTTGCGTCCATATAGTAGTTTTATCCAAAACTATTACATGAACATATATTAACAAAATTCACAATATTGACAAAATTTTATCAGTTTAGATCCTTGTAAATTTTTTAGTCAAAACTGTTATATTACCTCAAATTGCACCAATTTGACAAATATACTCCTTATATGTTCCCTAAACTCTCTAGAATTGCCTTATGATAATATTTTATATTTTGACCGATCCATTTAACAATTAAACAAAATGTTATATGGACCTAAGCTACTCAAAAATAAATCTTATTATGTTCCTTGATCCCTCTGGAAATCTTCTATGCCTTCATTTTTTTTTTAATTTTGATTAGCTTAGATACATATAACAATTTTGGTTAAAACTGTTACATGGATTTAAACTATCCAAATTTTACAAATGATCCTCTATTGTATTTCCTAGATATTCTAAAGTCGTTCTATCCCTTTGTTTTCTAATTTTTTTTTTGGCTAGTTTAAGTGGCTAAAATTGCTACATGAACTCAAATTTTTAAGTTCACTTATTTGTTGTGTGCCCTAAAGTTCCTAGAGTCATTTTATGTCTTTATTTTTTAAATTTTGACTATTTTAGGTCTATATAATAATATCTATATAATAATAATTTTGATTAAAATTATTATATAAACTCAAACTATCTAAAGTTCATAAACATGTACTTCTTGGGTTGCTGTGTTAGAGCAAATGTCTCTCATGATTATCTCCTTCCCGAGAGTGTGAAGCCACTCTAAAGGGTCAATTAAAGTGACGATTTTACTTTTTTACTTCAATAAAAGTACTCCTCCTCTATTGAGTTTCAATTTTAACAAATTTAGGTTTATATAACAATTTGAGCCAAAACAGGTACATGGATCATATAGCAATGTCTCTTAGTTCTAATTTTTTAGTTATAAGGACCATATAACAATTTTGACCAAAAATGTCATATAAATTCATATTTCATGGATCATATAGTAATGTCTCTTAGTTCTAATTTCTGAGTTATAAGAATCATATAATAATTTTGACCAAAAGTGTCATATAAATTCGTATTTCATAAGTAAACCCTTTATATGTTCTTCGGATGACTCGTTATAAGTTCTTAGCACTACAAAATTTTCTTCGATTAGCGATGACATTTTCCATCATTAATCGGTCACTAATTAACATTAGCGACGAAATAATTCCGTCCCTAACCGACCCGTCGTAAAAAAAAATAGCGATGAATTTTTAAATTACGTCGCTATTAGCGACGACGTTTTAGTTCCGTCACTAATAGCGACGAAATTTAACAATCCGTCGCTAATCGCTTTTCATTAGCGACGGAATTTAAATTCCGTCGCTAAATTTTTTTTTTTGAATTTTATTAATAAAATTAGCGACGGAATAATAAATTCTGTCGCTATTTAGCGTACATTAGCGACGAAATTTAAATTCCATCGCTAAATATATTTTTTTTATTTTGAATTTTATTAATAAAATTAGCGATGGAATAATAAATTCTGTCGCTATTTAGCGTACATTAGCGATGGAATAAAATATTCCGTCGCTAATGTTTTTTGAAAAATAAAAAAACATATCGTAACTTAGCGACAAAAATTTAAATTTCCGTCGCTAATTTTATAAAAAAATTCCAGATTCTGTTTTATTTTTGTATCTACCATGTTTACATCAATACAACTCAATATGCAATCATCACAAGCGATGGTTATCCAATACAATCAATCCAAATAGTGATCTAAATATAATATATCCAAACATAAACATCCAAACACAATTAATATAAACACAAAGCATCCAAACACATCCAAACATAGTAAATCAAAGCATCCAAACACAATATATAAAATCCGAACATACATGTCAGATACAAGACATCCAATAAAATAAGAAATAACATTCGATACAAGACATCCAATACAAAAAAGATACTAAATATGATCTTCAATCTTGCATAAAAGAAGATATTATAAGTTACGAATATAACAGTAAATTTTGAAGCTAAACTATAAAATGAATAACTATCTA